>PVJL010016983.1:0-19472 GCA_004026885.1 Lyroderma lyra | reverse complement strand
GTGTGTGTGTGTGTGTGTGTGTGTGTGTGTGTGTGTTCTTTACCAGGCTTTGGTATTAGGGTAATGTTGGCCTCATAGAATGAGTTAGGAAGTACTGCTTCCTTCTCAATTTTTTGGGAAGAGTATGAGGAGGATAGGTGTTAATTCTTCTTTGAATGCTTGGTAGAACTTGTTGGTGAGACCATTTGGTCTGGGGTTTTGCCTCTAGGAAGATTCTGGATAGTAATTTCAATTTCTTTGTTATTGATTTGTCTGCTTAGATTATCCAGTTCTTCTTGGTTCAGTCTAGGTAGGCTATAAGTTTCTAGAAACTTGTCCATTTCTTCTAGGATGTTAAATTTAGTGGCAAAAGCCCTTTCTAGTATTTTCCCATAATCCTTTGTAGCTCTGTGGTATCAGTGGTGATTTCTCCTGTTTCATTTTTAATTTTGGATATTTGTATCCTTTCCTTTAATATTTTGATTAATCTAGCTAGGGGGTTGTCAATGTTGAGTTTCTCAAAGCACCAGCTCTTTGTAACATAATTTTTTTTCTATTGTCCTTCTGTTCTCTAATTGGTTTAGCTCTGCTTTAATTTTTATTATTTCTTTCCTTCTGCTGACTTTGGGTATTCTCTGTTCTTTTTCTAGTTTTTTAAGGTGGAATGTTAAGGTGTTTACTTGTGATTTTTCTTGTTTCTTAAGATAGGCTTGTAATGATATAAATTTCCCTCTTATTACTGATCTTCCTGGGTCTCAATAATTTTGATATGTAGTATTTTCATTGTCATTAGTTTCCATATATTTTTTAATCTCCTCTTTTATTTGTTTTTTGATATAGTCATTTTTAAATAAGATGTTGTTTAATCTATATGTATATGTGTTTTTCCCTGCTTTCTTTTTACAGTTGATCTCCAATCAAAGCTTTGTGGTCTGAAAATACACTTGGTATGATTTCAATCTTCTTCAATTTGCTGAGGCTACTTTTGTGTCCCAGCATGTGGTCTATCCTTGAGAATATTCCACGTGCATTAGAAGAGAAGGTGTAGTCTCTTTTTGCTGGATGAAGTGCCCTGTAACTGCCAATTATGTCCAATGGCTGTAATGTGTCATTTAGAGCTGATATTTCCTTATTTATTTTCTGTTTGGATGATCTGTCCATGGCTGTTAGCAGGGTGTTTAAGTCTCCCACACTGATTGTGCTTTTGTCAGTTTCTCCTTTCCGATCTGTTAGTAGTTGCTTTGTATATTTTGGTGCTTTCTGGTTGGGAGCATAAATATTAATTAGTGTCAAATCTTCTTGTTGTGGTATTGTGCCTTTTATCATTATGTAATGTTCATCTTTGTCTCTTTATATTTTTTAATCTGAAGTTTATTTCATCAGATATCAGTATGACAATTCCTGCCTTTCTCTGGTTACCATTTGCTTGGAGTATTGTTTCCCATCCTTTCACTCTGAGTCTGTGTTTGTCCTTATGGCTGAAGGGTGTCTTTTGGAGATAGCATATGGATAAGTTTTGTTTTTCAATCCCATCTGCTACTCTATGTCTTATTATTTGTGGGTTTAGTCCATTAACATTTAGAGTCATGATCGATATGTGGGGATTTCCTGTGGTCATTACTTTTGTGTTGTTTTTTTGTTGTTTTATTTTTGTTTCTTTCTTGTTGCCCCAACTCTATTCCATTTGTCCTGATGTTTTGTTTCAGGTCAAAGAACCTCCTTCAGTATTTCTTGAAGTGCCAGCCTCATGCTAGTGAATTACCTCAGCTTCTGCGTGTCTGAGAAGGCATTTATTCCACATTCATATATGAAGGATAATTTTGCTGGATAATTTATTCTTGGCTGGAAGTTTCTCTCTTTTAAAGTTTTGAATATTTGATTCCATTCCCTCCTGGCTTCTAGAGTTTTTTCTGAGAAAGCTGATGCCAGACTGATGTTTCCCTTTAAAGGTTATGGTTCTTTTCTCCCTGGCTGCCTTGAGAATTGTGTGTTTGCCTTTAGTTTTTGACATCTTTAGTACTATGTGTCTTGGAGAAGATCTGCAAGAGTCTAGGTATCTAGGGGTCCTATTTTCTTCTTAAATTTGGGGTTCCAGATCTTTCCATATGTTGGGAAACTTCTCGTCTACTCTTTGTTTGAATATATTCTCTATAGGGTGCTTTGCTCCTTCTTCTAATCCTATTATCCTGATGTTGTTTTGTCTCATGTAGTCAGATAGTTCTTGCAGAGTTCTTTCAATCCTTTTGATTCTATATGCCCTGTCATCCTCTTTTTGAGATGCTTCCATGTTCTGATCTTCAACATCACTAATTCTTTCCCCCATCTGGTTGGCCCTGTGTCCTATGGCAGTTATTTCATTCCTCACTTCTTTTATTGCATTATTTATCTCTTGAATTTCCATCTCAATGTTCTTTATGTTTTGAAATTTTTTGTTAAATTTTTCCTTTTGTTCAGGGATTTTTATTCATCTCAGCTATGGTGTTCTGCCTGTATGTTTTCATTTCTCTCAGAGCCTTTAGAATGACTACTTTATAATCTTTGTCACTTCAGAAATGTCTAGGTCTATGAGATCCTTTTCTGGAGATTTTTCATCTTCTTTTTGAGCAGCTTTAAATCCTAAGGTACTCGTATTGTCCACTGTGTACTTCTTCTTTGGCATGAGGGCTTTATATTCATCAGAGCCAAGGACCTCTTTCCTTCTCTGATTAGTATATTTGTGGTGTCTTGCTGTAGGGCAGACACTAGGTAGCACTGGGTTGGGGCAAGTTTTGGGAGAGAGGGGAGGTGTTTAAGCCTTATCTCTGGTCTCTAGCCATGTTTGGGGATGGGTCAGGTTGATCCTAGGTCCTGCTGCTTCCTGAAGTTCACTGGGGAGGTGGCAGGAGAGGTGAGAGGCCAATAAAATATGCGCTGGGATATCTCCACCTCATACCCTTTGCCAGGGAAGCTGGGGGAGAAGAGGGAGGCTGATGGGTTGCAGGATGAGGTTGCTTTCACTGGCTGGGGTGAATACTATCAAATCCGCCTCTCTTCCTGGGTGTGCTCCAGCAACCTGTCTCCACTGCAGTAGCTCGGGGCCAAGTCTGAAAGCGTGCACCGCAGAAGGGCATCACGTGTGCATGAGCCATGGGTCCAAAGCTGTGGACCTGATGTCACAGGCTGCACAAGGACAGCGGACACTCTCTGCCATGGGCTGTGAACCGTGGCCCTGTGTAGGAGCCATTCGCACACATGCTGCGGGCTGCAAGGGCACTGGGAACTGAGGTGCTGTCTCTGGAACCCCACCTCAGCCTGCAGCTATTCAGAGTCCTCACTCAGCCCTCCTGCCACTCAAGAGCTTCAGAAGCTGGCCCCCAAGCTCTGCCCTCAACATGCTGCTCTAAGTCTCAGCTTCCCCATGGTCTCTCACCGTTCCGTCACTTCAGCTTTCCCTCTTGGCCTCCCCCTGCCCATGTACTGTGCTGCTCCCTGATTTCTTCTAGTTCCTGGTTCTTTAGTCAGCAGCGATGGGGGCCCATTGTGATTTATCTCTGCTCCCTCCCCTTGAAATAAGGGCCCTTGACATAAGTGACACCATGTTATGAATTGTCCAATCCATATGATCCTGTGATGACATTTTGTTATGAGCTGTACTTCATTTTAAAAATGTATTGTGTTGCTTACTGTCCTGGGACTTTCCCACCCATGCCATTGAGACTCCCAAAAACCCAAGTCCATCAGATTCCAGGAATGCCCATATGTGCCCAATTTAACTTGCTTATCTTAGCTTCTGTAACTCCCTTGGATAATCTCCCTCTCCCAACTGATTGTGGTTTTTGCCTTTAAATACTCTCTCCTGAGTTTGTTAGGAGCCATGAGTTTTTTGCACATTAGTCTGCTCCTGGCTGCCAGCTTCCAGAATAAACTCCTAATTTGGCCTTTCTGAATGTGGTGATTTATTACTTGCTGTTCAAATACAACATTTGGAGGCCCCAGAGATATCTCTGTGTCCTCTGGACACTCTGTTCTGGTCACCACCGGTTGGCAGTCTCCATGGTCAGGCTGCCGGTGGTCAGTCATTCTACAGGGGAGGCACCACCTGAGATGTTCCAGGGCCCCATGGCATCACTGTTCGGTTGGCAGGCAGACCATGGACGCTAGTCATGCCCATCAAATTTTTCAAAGTCACCAGAAAAATCCTCCAGAGGTAAGTCACTTCTGGTCTGAGACTGGTCTATCTGATACACTGTGGAATGGGGCTGGACATGGCATACCCACTCAGTGGCCTCTCAAGAGGCTAAGACATTAGCAGAGAGTTTTCTGGTTTTGGTTGCGGTTATCTGGTTAGCTGAGATTCAGTCTGGTTTTCTGAAACCCAGTTTGATTCTCATTTTGTGTCTCATCTCATCTGTCATTTTTGAGGCCTCTTTGTCCATACTATCTGTCTTACCATTTCTTGTTGTTCCTAACCAAACTATGTCAGGTCCTGTCCTAGGTTCCATCTGTCAACTCTGTTTCTCGAGTCTCTTTTCCAGTGGCTTGAGGACCTTCTTTTTTAGGGTTCATTATTATTCCCAATTTTTCTCTTTCCTTTTAATCTTTTGTATATTTTAGAACTTCCCTGGTCTTCCTTTAGGGTTTGGACCTCAGTACACCCTTTGATAATCCTGCAACTATTGGTCATCACCAGGAAGCCTCTTCTTTCTCTCCTTTCTGTCAATCAGTGTAATTATCCTCTGCTTTACAATGGGGGGAAATTCCAGTAAGACTCAAATTCCTCTCCAATGTATGTTAGATCATTTCAAATTAGGCTTTTTTGATGATTATGGGGTAAAACTGTCTAAAGGAAAATTAAGGCCCCTCTGTGAATTAGAATGGCTGACATTTGGGGTTGATTGGCCAGATACACGGTCCTTCGACCCCATGCATGCCCAAGCAGTCTGCAATGTAGTCACTGGGAATCCCAGACCAATATCCTTATATTAACCAATGTAGACACTTAGTTGAGAATCCCCTACCATGGCTGGAGAGATGTGCAATGCAGAGGGGTGACAGGATCCTTGTCGACTGACCCCTAAAAAACAGGCCACAAGAAAAAGACCCGCCACCCTTAGGTCCTCCAGTATTGTCACAGCTCCTGAAGAATCTGATTTACCCCCTCTCTCCAATCCTCACAACCCTTTCCTTAACTCACAGATGCCCCCAATCTTCAGCCCCCCTCAGTCCCACAGGAGGGTCCCCTTTCACCTCCACATACACAGAGCAGGTCCCTCTGAGAAGACCCTAAAGGGACAGCCCCATTGGCGGTGATCCTGCCCCTAAGACAAGCTCCCACTGTGGGAGAGCCCACGGAGGTGGGAGCCCCTTCTTAGTATATGTCCCCTTCTCTTCATGCAAGTTTTTATAATTAGAAAGCTCAGAATCCACTGTTCTCTGAAAAACCTCAGGCTCTTATCAGTACCCTTTTCACCTCTGCAGAGAGAGAGAATCCTCATGGAAGCAAGGAAAGCTGCAATTGGGCCAGGGGGAGGGTCAAGAGAAGAAAATAGAGAATATGTTGTGGAAATCCTCCCCTCCACCAGGCCTCTGGGATGGCAAACTTCATTGGCCAATTTTCACCAGGCCTTACTAGCTGGTGTAAAATGGGCAGCAAAAAAGTCAATAAATTTATTTAATGTAACCGAAGTCATGCAGGAACCCCATGAACCCCCACAGTCTTCCTGGAATGCCTGCAAGAGGCTTATTGGATATATACTCCAATTGACCCTGATGCCCCCCAAAATAGTAGGGCAATCAATTTGACCTTCGTGACGTGGTCTGCACCAGATATTAGGAAGAAATTGCAGAAATTAGAGAGTTTCCAAGGTATGAATCTCTCTCAGCTATTAAAGATAGCACAGAAGATCTATAACAATAGGGATACCCCTTCAGATAAACAGGAAAAGAAACTAACGAGGACAATAGTAGCAGCTATGCAGGAGAGAGACAAAAAACCAGCTGTTAGAAAGGGAGTAAACAGGCCCAAATTAGGAAAGAATCAACGCGCACACTGCAAAGAAGAGAGACATTGGAAAAATGAGTGCCCCAGAAGACAGGACTCTAGACAGACATCCTTTAAAGTCTTCAACCTTGAGGAGGACCGATGAGGCCGGGGCTCCTCTCAGATAGGCCCCCAGGAGCCCAGGGTGACTCTCAAGGGGCAACCCAGTAGACTTTCTGATCAACATTAGGGCTACATACTCTGTTTTAACCTCTCCTATGGGACCATTAACTGCTAAGAAACCTCCATTCGAGGTACTACAGGAGATTCTGCTCTTTGCCCATGGAACTCAAAGAGGACTGTCAACCTCGGTGAATACACTGTAACCCACTCTTTTCTAGTAATCCCTGACTGTCCTCACCCCCTGCTTGGCTGAGACTTACTCCAAAAGCTGTGGGCCACCATATTCTTCAAGGAGGATAAGGCCTTCTTTGATGTGGGAATAGAAAAATCATCAAGGGATCCTGTACCTATGAGAATCCTCTTAACCTGTCCTTTGTCTGAGAAATATCTGTTACAGGAAAAGGCTACCCAGGAAGATCAGCCTGAATGGAAGCCTACAGAATAACTCCAACTCCTACAGCAGGTGTTCCTGACTATTTGGGTGTAAGGTAACCCCCCAGTACTGGCACCAGGCACCAACAGTTGTCCAGCTGATGTCCAATGCCACACCTGTATGGGTAAGACAATACCCCATGAACCAAGAGGCAAAAAGGGGCATTGCCCCTCACATCTCAAGGCTCCAGGAGGCGGAGATCCTGGTTTCTTGTCAATCATCATGGAATATGCCCCTACTCCCTGTCCAAAAGCTCAGGACAAAAGACTATCAGCCAGTCCAAGATCTCTGGGAGATAAATAAGAGCACAGAGACTATACATCCTACAGTGCCAAACCCTTATACCTTGCTAAGCCTGCTTCCTCCAGACTTCCAGTTTTACACCATCCTAGATCTTAAGGATGCATTCCTCAGTACACCCCTCACCCCAATAACCCAACCTATCTTTGCCTTTGAATGGACAGACACCAAGACAGGATTATCAGGTCAATTGACATGGACTAGGCTCCTACAGGACTTCAAAAACTCTCTGACCCTGTTTGACGAAGCTCTGAGCCAGGACTTAATAGAATTCCAGTGAGATCACCCACAAATGCACTCTGTTGCAATATGCGGATGACCTACTGTTGGCCACCAGAATGGAGACAACCTGCTGGGAAGCTACTGAGAGTCTCCTGAGAACTCTCCAGGCCCTGGGATATTGGGTCTCTGCAAAGAAGGCTCAGGTCTGCTCCCCAGAAGTAACCTACGTAGTATATCATGTCCAGCAAGGTAGGTGGAACCTCTCTCATGTGACAGGATAGAGGCTATCCTAAGAAGTCCCATCCCCAAGACTAAGAGACAAGTTTGTGAGTTCTTAGGGGTGGTTGGGTATTGCCGGCTCCGAATCCCGGGGTTTGCTGAAATTGCAAAACCACTATATTCCAGCACAGGAGGAATGCAGACCCTCGTTTGGACTGAGATTGAACAACAGGCTTTTGAGCAATTAAAAAGAGCTCTGGTCTCTGCCCCAGCCCTGGCACCACCAGACATTACTAAGCCTTTTCATCTGTTCACCTATGAAATCAAGGGAATCGTCAAAGGGGTCCTAACCAAGACCCTAGGGCCCTGGCAGAGACCAATAGCTTATATTTCCAAGAGACTAGATCCAGTATCATCAGGATGGCTTACCTGCTTGCAGGCAATAGCAGCCACAGCTATACTTGTGAAAGAGGCAGATAAAAAGAGGACAAGAGTTAATCCTTACTGCCCCCCATGCAGTTGAGGCATTACTC
Source organism: Lyroderma lyra (assembly GCA_004026885.1). Classification (NCBI taxonomy): domain Eukaryota; kingdom Metazoa; phylum Chordata; class Mammalia; order Chiroptera; family Megadermatidae; genus Lyroderma; species Lyroderma lyra. The sequence continues at coordinate 11,644 of PVJL010016983.1, read as the reverse complement.
TGAAGCACCCCAGAACGATGGATGTCTAATGCAAGAGTAACCCAATACCAGGCCCTATTATTAATAAACCAACACCACATTAAGTTCAGCAAAACTCAAGCAATTAACCTGGCTAGGCTCTTCCCCAATGGTGATCCATCCACACCCATACATGACTGCCTCGAGCTGATGGACTTGACACAGCCGGCCAGGCCAGACCTAACTGATGTCCCACTAGAGGACCCAGATGAACAGCTTTTCACAGATGGCAACAGTTTTGTGCAGGATGGAGTCTGATACACTGGGGCAGCTATAGTAACTCTGGACTGGACTATTTGGGCCCAAGGGACGTCTACCCCTTGGGACGTCTGCCCAACGGGCCAAGCTTATCACTCTTACCCAAGCCCTGAGGTGGTCAAAAGAAGAAGCTGTAACTATATACACTGATAGCAGGTATGCTTTTGCCACTGTACATGTCGATGCAGCCATATATCAGGAAAGGGGACTGCCTACCTTGGCAGGAAAAGAAATAAAATAACAAGAAATCCTGGCCCTTTTAGAGGCCATCTGGCTGCCAAGAAGGATTCCTTAATTCATTATCCAGGATACCAAAAAGGGAACACAATAAGGCCAGAGGAAACTGAGCTACCAACCAAGCATCCCAAGAGGTGGCCCTAAAGGGACTTTAGACATTTTGCTAACTCTTCCAGAACCCAACTTGCCAAGAAAATCCAAATATTCAGGAGAAGACAACCAAATTACCACTGGGAAGGGAGCCCATCTCTCCTCTGAAGATCTGGTGGATCTTACAGATGGGACACCTGTCCTCCCTGAGGTCCTGGGCTGGACTATAGCTACCCAACTACATCAGGCTACTCATTTAGGTTTTACCAAGTTAACAGAACTGTTAAGAGAGAAATACTATACCTCCAAGCTTAATTTAATTGTAGACACAGCCATCTCTAAATGTCTAATATGTGCACAAGGAAATGCCAGGTAAGGAAAAAGACCCATCATAGGAGTTAGGGCCAGAGAGTCCTCACCAGGGGAACACTGGCAGACATAGTTCACTGACATAAAGCTGCCAATGGCAGGGTACAAATACCTTCTAGTTTTTATTGACACATTTTCTGGTTGGGTTGAGGCTTTCCCTACAAGGAAAGAGACTGTTGTCACAGCCGCAAAAAAAGTTATTACATGAAATTATACCTTGGTTTGGACTGCCTCTGACTCTGGGGTCTGACAATGGGCCTGCCTTTGTTTCAAAAGTCTCTCAGCTAATAGGAAAAACCCTAAATAATAACTGGAAATTACACTGCCTACAGGCCCCAGAGTTCAGGGCAAGTTGAATGGATGAACCGAACCTTAAAGGAAATTTTAACTAAGTTTATTTTAGAGACTGGCAAAACTGGGTCAACTTACTACCCCTAACCTTGTTAAAGGTTAGAGTTTCACTCCATGTGAGATAATGTTTGGAAGACCACCACCTCTTCTCCCAAAGCTGCATGACACATTGTTAGCTGAAATGCATAATGCCTCATTGCTTAAGTTCTTACAGGTTTTGCAGAGAACCCAGACTCAAGTCCATAAGCAGGTTTGAGGAACTCTTCCTCTGCCCTGCTCTGATCCAGCCCATCACTTCCAACCCAGAGACACTGTGTGGGTCAAAAAGTTTGTTAAATAAGGACTCACTCCAACCTGTAAAGGACCTTACACTATTATCCTAACTACTCTCACTGCTGTCAAGGTTGATGGGATCCCTGCCTGGCTTCACCACTCCTGCCTCAAGGCAGTAGATTTAGGATGGACAGCCAAAGCCTCTGGAGACCCACCAAAGATAAGACTTTTGCACCTCCCCAATTCCTCACGTTCCTACCAATAGGTCTCCTATCCCAGTCAGATCTGTCTTCACTCGAATATCTTCACCCTCATCCACCCCAAGCCCTTTCTACAACCCAAACCTTCTCCCTGAGCCCCCTGAACCATTGCATACACCGAAATCTTCTTTGTTAGCCATGCTATCTGCAATAATATATGTATAGCAGGTCGGAAGGAAGAACCCTCATTTTCCCCCCAAGGGCTTAAAAGATGGAAGAAGGGAACCTCTCTTTTGGTCCCATTACTCATAGGTCTAGAGTAATGAACTCCACATTGGGGAACTTATCAATCAGGTCAAAATAGATTTAGGGAATTTGGAGCACTCCATCTCTAGGTTAAATCACCAAGTAGATTCTTTAGCTGAGATGGTACTCCAAGAAAGTTTGTCTTCAGTTAGAAAAAATATAGAAGATAGGAAAAGAAAGCTTGAGACTTCCCAGAATTGGTTTCAATACATGTTCAACTGGTCCACGTGGCTCACCACTCTCCTTTCAACTGCAACAGGGCCCTTAACCTTACTCCTGTTAGGGCTAATAATCGGGCAATGTCTTACTAATTGCCTCACAAACTTTATATAAAGTCGTATAAATTCCATCAAGCTTATGGTCCTTAGGGGGCAATACAATCCCTTAAGAGATTGGGATCCTGACCAAGATATAAATGAATCAATGAGTTGACTCTATGTACATAAAACCAGTGGGGAATAAAATAAGGGCCCTTGACATAAGTGACACCATGTTATGAATTGTACTCCATTTGTTATGAGCTGTACTTCATTTTAAAAATGTACTGTGTTGCTAACTGCCCTGGGACTTTCCTGCTCGTGTCGTTGAGACCACCAAAAAACCCAAGTCGATCAGATTCCAGGAAATGCCCCTGTATGCCCAACTTAACTTGCTTATCTTAGCTTCTGTAACTCACTTGGTTAATATTCCTCTCCCAGCTGATTGTGGTTTTTGCCTTTAAATACTCTCTCCTGAGTTTTTTAGGGGCCATGAGTTTTTTTTGGATGTTAGTCTGCTTGTGGTCACTGTCTTCAGGAATAAAGACTCCTAATTTGTCCTTTCTGAATGTGGTGAATTTATTACTCACTGTCCAAATACAACACCTTCTCTCCCATTTGCCCCCCTTTCTCCAACCTGTAGGTGCTTTTTTGCAATGAGTGGATTTCTCAGCAGTCAGTGCATCACTCAGGGTTCCCTTTCTTGGCCCCTGGACAGCCATTCAATTGTATTTTCTGGGAGAGGCTCTAGGGATCTCCTCCCTGGTCACCATCTTGTCCTCTCGCTGATTTCCTATATACCAGCAATGAACAAATAAAATTTGAAATAAAAAATAATATCATTTACATTAGTGCCCTCCAATGAAATATTTAGATAATATCTAACAAAATATGTACATGATCTATATGAGACAAACTACAAAACTCTGATAAATATAATCAAAGAACTACATAAGTGGCGAGGTATTCCATATACAAATAGGAAGATATCAATGTTCCCAGCATGTTAAGATGTCAGTTCTTCCCAATTTGTGATGTATAGATTCAATGCAACCCTAGTAAAAATCCCAGTAAGTTATTTTATAGATATCAACAAATTGATTCTAAGGTTTATATGAAGAAGCAAAAGAACCAGTATAACAAACACAATATTGAAGGAAAAGAACACATTTAGAGGACTAACACTACCTGATATTAAGACTTAACCATAAAACTACGGTAATCAAGACCATGGTATTGGTGAAAGAACAGACAAAAAAGCACCTTTAGGTGCTTTTTTGCAATGAGTGGATTTCTCAATAAAGGTCAATAAAACAGAACAAAGACCCCAGGAAAAGACCCGCATAAATATAGTTTACTAATCTTTGACAAGTAGCAAAGCAATACAATGGAGCAGAGATAGTCTTTTCAACAAATGGTGCTATAACAACTTGGCATTTACATGCAAGAAAATAAAAGAACCTAAACACAGATGTTACACCTTTTAAAAAGTTAACTCACCATGGATCATAGATGTAAATGTAAAATGCAAAACTATAAAACTCCTAGAAGATAACATAGAAGACTAAACCTAAATGATCCAAGCCTAAATGACTTGTTAGACACAACATCAAAGGCATGATCCATGAAAGAAATAAATTAGAAGCTGGGTTTCAACATTTTCAAATTCTACTCTGGACATTCAGTCACAATGGTAGAGTAGGTAAATGAGTGCTTGCCTCCTCCCATGATCATATTAAAATTATAGCTAAATTACAGAACAATCAACCTGGAGAACCACCTGAAGACAACCTGAACAGAAATCCCATAACTAAGGTTATAAATAAAGAAGTTATCTTGAGACTGGTAGGAGGAGTGGAGACATGAAACAGGCTGGCCTCACACTGATGTGTAGTGGTCAAGAATTGAGAAGAATATTCTGGTTGCAGAGGTCCCCTTCAAAGAGCAAAGGGTACCAGGCCCACACCAGGCTCCCCAGCCCAGAGCACCAGTGTTGGGAAGAGGAGTCCCTGTAATATTTGGCTGTGAAAATTAGTGGAGATTCTGTCCGGGTGAAACAGAAGGTGGCTGGAAATCCAGGCAACCTCTTAAAGGAACTGCACACAGATGCTCACTCCCAGGCACTCTCCCTGGGCCCCGGTGGAGGAACTGTGGCTCAGGAGATGTCAGAGACATATAAGAAGGGACTGAGTTGTGTGGCTTCAGGGTGAGAGCTGAAGAAAAAGCTGTAAGTGACTCTGTGTTAGCCCTCCCCAACACAGCCAAATCTGAATTCTTATTGGCCTGGTGTGGTCTGCTCACTCCATGCTGGTAACTCCCTAGAACTTCACCCAATCCAACTTGGACACCACAGGAGGCTTTTTCACATATGGCAGGCAGCTGATGTTGGCCTATGCCACAGTCATTTTTGGATAATCCTTGGGATACATGGGCCCCAGTTGGGCAGCAGCTGACCTTGGTGTACTTAAGAGTACTATTTTAAACCTTTCCTTTTGCAGAATGGATCCTAGTTCAGAACTGAGCTCAATTCTGAATCTGTATTAACCTGTTAAACACCAGTTGCCCCACCCAACTCCTATCCAACCTGAGGCTTTTCTGTGGTTAAGCCTTATGGACAGCTGGCAGGTAATGGCAGGCCCTGGGGTGTCCTAGGACTTTTGCTGAGCTGCCCCAGGCTTGGTGTTTGTGACAGCCAGCTTCAGTTCACAGTGTGTGGATTCTCCCACACACCTCTAGGTCCAACATAGGAAGTGACCAACCATGAACCACTGTGTAGCCCCTATGAGGTAGTCCTGGAGCAGTCATAGGCAGAGGCTGAACTGGGCCTGTACAGGAGCCTCTCCCAAGAGGCCCCAGAACTTGCACACCTGGTGGCCAGCTTCAAACCACAACAGAACATCACCTAATTAGCACCACAAGTGATACACACAAAGAGGGATCTTGGGAGGCACTAGAGCCCGCTGCCTGCTGGGGCAAACCCCACATTGCGGGATCAGCCCCTGCACAGCAGTGTGAACAGTTATCATGGACAATTTTCACAGCTACTAAACCTGAAGGTCAATCTCAACCATGGATGTGCCAACACCAATCAAGGCTCAATTACAACATGAGGGCATACACAATCCACACAAGAAACACTCCCAGAGCACCTGGCTCAGGTGAACAGGAAGACTGAGCCACTGGGCCCCATAAGACATCTACTACATAAGGCCACCTTTCTAAGACTGGGAGATATAGCAGATCTACTTATAGATATAGATAGAAACAAACACAGAGGCAGACAAAATGAGGAAATAAACAAACAAACAAAAAACATGTCCCAAATGAATGAATAGGAGAAAACTCCAGCAAAAAAAACTAAATGAAATGGAGGCAACCAACTTACCAGACACAGGGTTTACTGGTTATAAGGATGCTTAAAGAACTCACTGAGAACTTCAACAAAGAGTTAGCATGCATAAAAGAAGGTCATAGAAACCATTAAAAAACAACTAGTCAGAAATAAAGAAAACAATAACTGAAATGAAGACGACACTAGAAGGAATCAACAGCAGATGAGACGAAGCACAAGACTGAATCGGAGACTTAGAAGACAAGGTAGCAGAAAACATTCAATTGGAACAACAACAAAATGAGAATAATTTAAGGGACCTCTGGAACAATATCAAGCATAAGAACATTCACATTATAGAAGTACCAGAAGGAGAAAAGAACAAGCTTGAAAAAATAATGACTGAAAACTTCCCTAACCTGGTGAAGGAAACAGACATACAAGCCCAGGAAGTGCAGAGAGTCACAATAAGATGAACCTAAAGAGGCCCATGCCAAGCACATCATAATTAAAATGGCAAAGGATAAAGACAAGAAGAGAATCCTAAAAGCAGCAAGAAAAAGACAACTAGTTACTTATAAGGAAGCTACCATTAGTCTATCAGCAGATTTCTCAACAGAGACTTTATAGGCAGAAGGGATTGGAATGAAGTATTCAATGTGATGAAAAGTAAGGACCTACAACCAAGACTACCTTATCCAGGAAGGCTATCATTTATTTTGACACAGAGAGAAAGACCTTCCTAGATAAGAAAATCTAAAGAATTCATTACCACCATACCACTATCCCAAGAAATGTTAAAGGAACTTCTCTAAGAAGAATAAGGGGGAAAAAGTACATAAACATAAATAATAAATGGCCATAACTATGTACCTATCAATAATCACTTTTAATGTAAATGGATCAAATGCTACAATCAAAACACATAAGGTAGATGAATGGGCCCATATAATACCCCCACCCCATACATGTGCTGTCTATCAGAGACCCACTTCAGATGGAAAGACACACACAGAATGAAAGGGATGAGAAAAGATATTTCATGTGAATGGAAATTTTAAAAAGCTGGGATAATACTTATATCAGACAAAATAGACTTTAAAACAAGGGTATTATAAGAGAGAAAGAGGGATAGTACATAATGATAAAGGGATTAATCCAACAAGAAGATATAAGCCTTGTAAACATTTATGCACTCAACAGGGGAGCACCTAAATATATAAAGCAAATGTTGACTGACATAAAGGGAGAGATGGAGGACAGTAATACAATAATAGTAGAGGACTTCAACACCCTCTGACACCAATGGACAGATCTTCCAGGCAGAAAGTCAATAAGGAAACAGTGGCCTTAAATGACATCCTAGACCAGATGGATTTAATTTATATTTTTAGAGTCTTTCACCTCAAAGCAGCAGAATATACATTCCTTTCCAGTGTACATGGTACATTTTCCAAGATACACCATGTGGGAAAGGTCACAACACAAGTCTCAATAAATTTAAAAAAATTGAAATCATATCAAGTGACTTCTATGAGCACAATGGTATGACACTAGAAGTCAATTACAAGAAAAAAAATCGAAAAACTCACAAACACATGGAAGTTAAATAATGAATGGATGAACAACAAAATCAAGAAAGATATCAAATTATAACTTGACACAAATGAAAATGAAAATACAATGACCCCAAATCTATGGGACACAGCAAAAGCAATCCTAAGAAGAAAATGCATCCCTCTGCAAATCAACTGACACACCACATAAACAAAATGAAAGATAAAAATTATATACCAATACAGGCATACCCTCAAGATCAAAGAAAAATCTCAAATAACCAACCCAACTATACACCTAAAGGAACTAGAAAACAGCAAAGTTCCAAGTGAATAGAAGGTAAGAAATAATAAAGACAAAGTGAAAATAAACAACATGATTAGAAAAGATCAATGAAACCAAGAGCTGGTTCTTTGATGAGATAAATAGAAGTGATAAACCTTTAACCAGATTCATCAAGCAAAAAGGAGAGAGCACCCAAATAAATAAAATTTGAAATGAAAGAGAAGTGATAACTGACACTACAGAAACATGAATAATTAAAAGCAAATATTACAAACAATTATATGCCAATAAATTCAACAATATGGAAGAAATGGATTACTTACTAGGAACATACATTCTTCCAAGACTGAATCAAGAAGAAACAGAAAATCTGAACCAATTACTACAAACAAAATTGATTTAGTAATTAAAAAACTCCCCAAAACCAAAAGTCCTGGAATGGATGGTTTCGCAGGTGAATTTTACCAAACGTTCAGAGAAGAATTAACATCTATCCTTCTCAAACTATTTTAAAAAATTCAAAAGGAGGCAAAGCTCTCAAACTCATTTTATGAGGCCACCATTACCCTTATTACAAAAGACATTACAAGAAAAACATTATAAGCTAATATCCATGATGAATATACATGCAAAAAATTCTCATTATATTATTAGTAAACTGAATTCAGCAATACATTAAAAAGATCATAGATGATAATCAACTAAGATTTATTCCTAGAATGCAAGGTTAGTTTAATATCTGCAAATCAATTAACATGACATACCACATAAACAAAATGAAAGATAAAAATTACATGATTATATCAATAGATGCAGAAAATGTATTTGACAAAATCCAGCCTTCATTTATGATAGAAACTCTCAGCAAGTGGAAGTAAAGGGAACATACCTAAATTTAATAAAGGCTATATACAACAAACCCACAGCTAACATCATACTCAATAGGGTAAAGCTAAAAGCATTCTCTTCAAGATCAGAAACAAGACAAGGACATCCACTTTTACCACTTTTATTCAACATAGTATTGGAAGTCCTAGCCACAGCAATCAGACAAGAAAAAAAAGTCATCCAAATTGAAGAGGAAAAAGTCATTATTTACAAATGACATGATACTACATAGAGATAAGCCAAAATATTCCACCAAAACCCCCCAAAACTATTAGAACTGATAAAGGAATTTAGTAAAGTAGCAGGACACAAAGATAATGTTCAGAAATTGGTTACATTTTTATACACCAATAATGAACTGTTAGAAAGAGAAATTAAGAAAATAATCCCAATCGCTTCTTGGCCTTTTGGCTAAGATTAAGTGAAGAAAACAATCCCATTTACAATTTCACTAAAAAAAAAAACCCTAGAAATAAATTTAACCAAGAAGGTAAAAGAACTGTTCCCAGAGAACTCTTAAGACACTGAAGAAAGAAAGTGAAGGAACAAATCAGAGGACTTGCAAGATGGCAATCAGAGAGGGGATCCCTGAAACCTCTCCTGGAAAATTGAACAACTGAGATCCAACATGGGAATCCCCGAGTGGCACAGTCTCAGCTGAGAGATACACGCATCACAAGAAAACACCTGAAGGTCAGAGGAAGGGGCAAATGGGAGAGGAGGCAGGGAGCAGAGCAGAGCAGAGCCATGCACTGCAGATTGCAACCTTGCCAGGGTTACTGAAGGAACTAGGAGGAAGCCAGGGGACAGCATGATCCTGGGTGGGAGCAAGGGTGAGTGGTGACACAATGGGGATGAGAGCCGCTGAAACACTGTGAGACAGTGGGTGAGTCGGACCCAACAGCAGTGCCTTAGGGCCCCAATGAGAGTGCCATGCCCTGGGTAGGTCAGAGGCTCAACAAATCTTCTGAAATGCTTTAAGCAAGAACAGGGTCCCCAGCTGCAGCATCCCACCACGACCATGGGTGGCTCTGGGTGAGTTTGAACCTGAGAGCTGGCTGCTGTGGAAACTGTGAAATGATGAAACATGGTCCTGGGTGAAACGCGAGCCCAGACGAAGGGAGAAAGGCTGAGAAGTGAGCATTTGGTCCTCTATCAATGTGATTATAGCCCGCTCCTGGTTTGCCCTGCACAGGTACCTCCTCCTCCCGCCCAGGCCTCCCTGATGAACAGCCTAGTGTTGCAGCAGAGTCATCGACCAGGGGAGCTACTGCTGAAAACAAAGCAACTGCACTGCCCCCAAACTCAAGCAGAAACTTAAGACTCTAAGACTATGAGCCTGGCGGCTTCCCCAAACTCCCTCCTAAAGCTTGCCCTGCCTCCACCAACACCACCTGGTGACTGCTCTACAGCCAGCTGGAATCAACAGAAAAACATTGGAAGACACCACAGCAATACCAACTGGGAAGAAAAAGAAAGATCTCTCTATATCTGCCACAGGAAAAGCCCTCATGCCCAGAAAAAGAAACATATAAAATAAAATGAGTACCTTAGGATTCAAAACCACTCAGAAATAAAATGAAAAAATCTCCAGAAAAGGAACTTACAGATCTGAAAATATATGATCTAAGCAACACAGAATACAAGGCTGTGGTTCTTTTTGGGGGGTGCGGGGGGCTTTGGTTCCCTGAGCAGGGATTGAACCCAGGCCACAGCAGTGAGAGTGTGGAAGCCCAGCCACTACATCACCAGGCAACCCCTAAGGCCATGGTTCTTAAAACACTCAGAAAACTGAAACAATATTGGCAGAGCACCCTGACTCAGATGAATGATATCAGAAAGGAAATTAATGAATAAAAGGAACATTTTAACAAAGAAATTGAAATTATAAGAAAATCAGATGAGAATTTGAGATAGATACAATAAAAGAAGTGAGAAATGAAATAACTGCTATAGAAAACAGAGTCAAACAGATGGCAGAAAGAATTAGTAACATTGAAGATTGGAACATGGAAACAACACAGAAAAAAGAAGATAGGGACTACAGAGTCAAAAGGATTTAAAGAACTCCACAAGAACTATCTGAATCCATTAGGAAAAAAAACAATATTAGAATAATAAGCTTGGAAGGAGCAGAAAAAAACTCTATAGAGAGCATACTCAAACAATAGTAGATGAGAAGTTTCCAAACTATCGAAAGATCTGGAATCCCAAATTCAAGAAAATAGATCTCCTAGCTACCTGGACCCCAGCAAATCTTTTCCAAGGCACATTATACTGAAGATGTCAAAAATCAAAGACAAAGAGACAATTCTCAAGGCAGTCAGGGAAAAAAATACTATAACCTTTAAAGGAAAGTCCGTCAGGCTATCATCAGACTTCTCAGCAGAAATTCTACAAGCCAGGGGGGAGTGAAATAAAATATTCAAAATATTAAAAGAAACTTCCAACCAAGAATAAATTATTCAGTAAACATCATTTAGATATGATGGAGAAATAAAGACCTTTTCAGACATACAGAAGCTGAGGGAATTCTCCAGCATGAGGATGGCATTTACTGAAATATGAAGGAGGCTATTTGTCCAGAAACAAAAAAATCAAAACAAATGAGAAAGAGTTGGGAAAATGAAAAAGAAATTTTAAAAAGGGAGGATGTAAAGGCCATAGGAAATCCTTATAGCTCAATCATCACCCTAAATGTAAATGGACTGAACTCACCAATAAAAAGGCACAGAGTAGCAGACTGAAATAAAACAAACAAAACAAACAACTAAAGAAGATACAAATAAATGCAAGCATATACCATGCTCATGAATAGAAAGAATTAGCATTGCTAAACTGTCCATACTACTCAAAGAAATTATAGATTCAATGCAATTCCTATCAATATACCAGTGGCATTTTTCACTGAACTAGAACAAATAATTTTGGACTCTATATGGAACCAAAAAAAATCCACAGAACTGTGACTACACACACAGGGCAGGATGAGGAAACCGGAAAGTACATGTGTGGGGACTGGACCAACCACCTTCTTGGAGGTCTGTCCTCAGCAGGGACCTTCCCCTCTGATGTGTGACTGTTGGGAATCAGGTCCCCATTACCACAATCATCAAGGTGATAAATGTGCCCTTTTTTACAAGTGCATTAATAAAGAGTAAGTGTTACCGAACAGGGCCCCAGATTGGGAAGGTACATGTGTGTGGATGGTATTTCCTATTAAC
>PVJL010016982.1:0-19473 GCA_004026885.1 Lyroderma lyra | reverse complement strand
ATGAGGATGAGCATTTTTTCATATGTCTGTTGGCCATTTGTATTTCCTCATGGGAGAAGTGTCTGTTTAGTTCTTCTGCCCACTTTTTAATTGGGTTGTTTGTTTTTTTGTTGTTCAGTCTTATTAGTTCTTTATATATTTTAGATATTAGACCCTTATCTGATGCGTTATTTGCAAATATTTTCTCCCATTCAGTTGGTTGTCTCTTTGCCTTGTTGATGGTTTCTTTTGCTGTGCAGAAGCTTTTTAGTTTAATATAATCCCATTCATTTATTTTTGCTTTTACTTCCCTTGCCTTTGAGGTTAGGTTCATGAAGTCTTCCTTGAGTCCTAGGTCTATAAGTTTAGTACCTATGTCTTCTTCTATACAGTTTATTGTTGCAGGTCTTATATGAAGGTCTTTAATCCAGTTTTTTTAAGGTATTTATAATGAATAAATTTTAATTTAGTAGATTACATTTATTGCTTTTCAAATTATTAAATCAATTTTGCATATTTGAAATAAAAAATAAATAAATGTTAAGAACCACTCAAGCAAAACCACAGAGCTGGAAATACACAAGGGTTGTGGGAGTTGACTGGGTCACAAAAAGGACAGCTCTGGCTTTCATGGTCAGTTAGCACCAAGCACCAGGTGTAGTAATGTTGGACAGTTAAATTTGGAAGACTGAGTACTATATTGAAAAGTTTGAATCTGATAGAGTGTATAATAGTGAACCATTGGAAGTAGTAAAGAAGAAATCAGTGGTCAATATACAGATGAAGACACCTAAAAAAATAATAGTAAGTCTCAAGTTTGAGAGGAAAGCTGTGAGAAAGATGCTCAAACCTTTATGGGCATGATAGAGAAACCAAAATGTCACTAAATTATAGTAAGCAGAAAGGATAGGAAGTAATTTCCAGATAGTATACAACTCAAATGAAATTGTGGGTATCTGTGATACATGGCGCATGACAGAATAAGTAGCACCCACTCTAGGAAGCTCCATGGAAAAGTGTCCTTTTAGAAAAACCAGGTTTCTAAAACAGCAGGGAAATAGACAAAGGAAACATTTTAAAGAGTGAGGTGGAGAAGTTGGTTTTTGGATCTTATGAAAATTAAATGAAATAACTTATGTAAAGTGTATGACGTATAAGTAATTAAATGGCATATCCAGGGACAGTGTTAAACCTCACAGCCACACACTTAGAGGAAAGTTTTCATGAAAACAAAACAAACAAACAAACAAAACTAAGAGTTTAAGAGATGGTTGGAAGGGAAGGAAATCTTCCTAGTCCTCCTAAAAATACCACTACCTCACCACATTCCAGTCAATACATCTACTGAGTGGTTTGATCAGACCACCTCAAATCACAGTAGTTTCATGAACATTTAGTCCCTGATCACTAAAAATTCTCTCAAATATAATAAAATTACTAGTGATGATTTATGATGTAACTTCAGAAAAGTTGCCAATCCATGGACTTACTCAAAGTAGGTGTTTATTTGCTACACATTAAATGTTTATTACATGATATCAAAAACATAAGTGAAAAAGAAAAAAGTAGTTAAACTAGATTTCATCAACATTTTAAAAATTGTTGTGATGCAAATGATACAACCAAGAAACTGAAAAGACAAACTATAGAATGGTAGAAAATATTTGCAAATCATGTATCTGATAAACAACTTGTATCAAGAACATATAAAGAAATGTGTAATTCTACAATGGAAAGATAAATAACCTAATAAAAATGGACAAAAATTTGAAGAAATATTTCTCCAAAGAAGATATACATATGACCAGTAAGCACATGAAAAGATGTTCAACATCATTAGTCATTAGGGTAATGCAAATCAAAACCACAATGAGATACCACCTCACATCCACAGAAATATATATATAATAAATAAATAAATATATATATATATATATATATATATATATATATATAAATATATATGTATATAATAAAAAAAGAAAAACACGTGTTGGTGAGGAAAATTGGAATGTGGTAAATTTGGAATCCTCATACATTGCTGATGGAAATGTAAAATGGTGCTGCCATGTTGCAAAGGATTTTGACAGTTCTTCAAAAAAGTGGAGTTACCATATGACCCACCTTTCCACTCCTAGGTATACGCTTGAGAAAAATAAAACTATATATTCACAGAAAATTGTACACATGTGTTTATAGAAGCATTATTCATAATAACCAAGTGAAAAAGTGGAAACACCCCAACTGTTCATCACCCAATGAACAGATAAACAAAATGTGGCATATTCCCATACAGTGGAATATTGTTTGGCCATAAAAAGGCTGAATGAAATGTCCAGAACAGGCTAAATATAAAGATAGAAAATAAATGATTGCCTCTCTTTGGGGAAGTTTGAAGGAATGAAGAGTGACTGCTAATGGAACTGCAGTTTCTTTAAAGGAAGACAAAAATGTCCTAAAATTAGATTGTGATGGTGGTTGCACAATCCTATGAATATACTAAAAACAAAAAATGAACATTTTAAATGAGTGAATTGTGTGGTATGTGAACTAAATCTTGAAAGAGAAGATTCTACAACAATAAAGTTTTTAAAATTTCATTGGTTTCCATTTGTCCCAACAAAGTGTTGTCTATGGTGGATTTGGTCTGACTTCCCATGCCCCAAGACTCAGTAAATGCCTCCATGGATGGAAGTAACCCTAGTTTCTCCTCACTTAAACAGACTAGTTCCTCCAAAATAATTGTTTATTTATCAGCTACTACATTGACAAATGGGCCTACATCTGACTCAGATTTCTAATTTAGTTACATTTTAGATGTATGTTTTCCGTGATCAAAACCAAAACCAGATTCATAATAAATTACGTATTCAATTGTATTTAGCTACAACTGATGTAAAAATTTCAATAGGGTTAAAACCCACCTCTGATTAAAACTACTTTGCTCCAAGACTTTCATACACCTATGCATGGACTAATTCAACATTTTGCTAGCTATTTCGTTATCGCTTCTGGCAGCAACAAGGTGTCAGTCTCTATTTCCATGGATCATTTTTATCTGAAGTCTTTTCTCTGCATGATCCAAACTTACCAGAATCATAATCTGCTCTCTGTAATATGTGAAAAAGTGGAGAAATGGATTATGTGTAATTATACATGGAGTGTCACAGTATACTATCTGACTTTATTATGGTAAATTTCTTGACAATATAAAAGGCAAGAATAGAAATATTTTATTGCAATGAATCTATGCTAAGATAATTTGTTCAAGTTACTCTTACCCCCCCCAAAAAATTAGTCTTACCCTGCTTAATTTTTTTCTCCATAGTATTTAATGCAAATGGATATACTTTACATGCATTTGTTATTTTTTTAGATTGTCTTTCTTGTCCGAGAAGAGTGCAAATACTACAAGAACCATGGCTGATATTTTTCACTACTATTTCTACAGCACCTATAATACCCAATACTGTAGGGCTCAATATTCTAATATTGCAGGTGATCAATAAATACTTAATGCATTTATCATTTAGGAAGCAATGGAAGAGTTCCATGACCCTTGGCTGAATAAAATTAAAAACAGAAATCAACTGTTTTAAAATTTTAACTATTTTATAACATGAAATTCCTCCAAATTTCTGAGGACCCCATCTCAGTTGCATGCAGAAGGTTTGGTATTTTCAACAAGCACAGTGAACAAAAATGCTTGAGGTTAGCATTTACTGTCATACTATGGCTATTTTAAATTTATTGCTTATTATTGTTATGATTTACCATGAAGTGATGGCTATAATCTAATTTGCATTGGAATAGGAGAAATGAGAAAATTTCATTTGAAGATAGAGATTACTTTTTATCAAGAGCGAAATTAATGTTATATTTTTCATTATAACAAACACTTTAGGATCTTTCAATAAAATTTTGATTGTAGATAGCCTCACTGTAGATAGCACTGAGTCTCTAGTTCCCATTTTTTATTACTCTTACTTGCCTTCTTCTTTGCCCCATCCCATCATTATAGCTCTATGGAAAATACTTTCTTAATTCTTAAACACCTCCATGTTTTTAGAAATAAATCTAAAAACATCATTTTTCCATAATTTTATTTTATTGTTTTTATAAGACAGAATTTTAAAGTAACTGCTTAGATAACATTGCAATTTTTACTCTGCCCTTATGAAAGTTTCCTTTAATCTTTATTTTTGCCAACTCAGGATCTGCATCTTCCCACAATCTAGTTCTCTATCAAATGAGTGGCACCACCCACTTTTCTTAGTAGCCTATGATTTCTTGCTCCTACACATTATTCTAGCTATCATGAAATCACATTAATCCCTCATATATGATACAACTCAAGAAACATTAAGTAGAAAAATGGTGTAAAGTTTTCCAAATATACTTGTATATTTCAAAATTTTTTGTCTGTTTTGAAACTAGTTTGGTTTCCTTTCAACTACTGAAATTTCTATTTGTTATTTTTTCTCTTTGATTGACAATATTTAGATTCCATGGAATTCAAAATATACATTACATATATCTTACTATCATTAAGATAGTATAATTTAGCATAGTATAGTTTTACTCCTATACCAAAACATTTAATAAAAATGTTCAAATAAAGGAATCCTTGTTTTGATAAGGAAATTTTGTATGTAAATAGATTGTCACAGTACAATTTCAGGGATCTTTTTTTGTGGGAAATGTAACACTAAATTAAACAGTAGCTGAGCTTTAACAGTTTAAGCCAATTACCTTAATGACTCATTAACATTAAAGAAAAGTATAAGATGATGATGGTAATAAGTATTATGAGTGTTTCTAGTATGAGTAACCATGGCACACCTGAACAAGAAAGGGTCTTATTCAGAAACCACTCTGTAAAAGTAGTTCATCTGTTCTAAGTACTCTGAACTCCAAATCTTTGAATGAAATGTTCTATTGTAACATCCCAGTTCAGATACCATCCTTAATACTATCTAAAAAAATTATTTTTATAAAATAATTAAGCCAATACTGTAAGATAAACTATATATATATATGAAATAGTATTAAACAAAAAATTTAGAGTATGATTTTATATATGGGTCTCAAAGAAATTTAATGTCTCTCTAAGAAAAGCCAGGGTCATGATCTTGGTATGAAACATAAGAGCAATAGTTATATGTATGTGAACTCGTCATCCTAAACCATATAATAACTGAAAATAATCACTGTTTTATTATAATATATATATTAAATATATAAATGCTTCAATACACAGAGTCTGGCACAAATAACACCCCTTTTTTATTAGCTGGTAATCTATGCCATATCTTTTATTACAAAATCATAAGCATGTAATTCTGTAACATAATAGTATCACACTCAAGAACACTATATGGCATTTTAGGTGAAATGTTCAAATTACTGTCCATCTCGTATGAGACATTCATGTACTCTACCAACCTGTATTACTTCTGCTGGACCCTGTATGATATGCTTCAGTTTTCATATATGTCTAAAAATCATGAAAACAGCTTATGATTTCCAACTCTGTTTCAAATAAAAGCATAAGAACTGTCTTCAAAAAGTCTGATTGAAAAATATTCAGATTGGTAATAGCATAAGGCAAATATCTAAATTATACTGCTGATATTTAAAATCTTTACCTTGTAGCATATAGAAAAAAAGGCTGGTTTATTACATATATCTCTATATATTTAAATGATTTGAAATTATATTAAAACATACTTGCCATCAAAGATATCAGAACATATTTTCACCTCATACATCAGAATGCTATCCAAATACACTTTGGCTCCTTGTTACAATGCTGTAATATACGACTAAATATCTTGATCAAGGAACAGCATGAAAAGTACTATAATCTATTAATAGTAAACTCAAAAAAAAGCATTTCCTCTATAGGAAAATTAAAGCTGTTTCTCCTTTTGGGAGAATTAGTTTCAAATTAAGCATTCTAATTCTATGCTGAAGTGATCCACTGGGGTAAAAAGTAAAGCAAATTTGATTTTCAAGCATCAGTAGGTATTATCAAAAGGTTATCAATTAGTTATGAGGATTTTGTGAATGGATCACCTTCCTCTTATAATACCTGCCAGAAGGAATTTCAATTTTGAGAATGAAAGAATAAATGATGATTTATTATTTATAAATTGTTGCCCATCACAAATATTTATCTGAAGTCCCTACCTCAGGTTAAACATTAATGAGGTTGCCTACCTATTAGCATCACCAAGCCACCCCTTTTTCCCAGACCATGATTGGTGAAAGCCTTTCCATCTATTTCCATCTAAATAGTCCCCAAAAAGCATTCACATTATTGAAGGAATGCAAAACACTGATTAGTTCATCCTCAAAATGTTTAACAAGATCTCAGCATGAGATTAAGGGAATTCTAGAGAGAATAATCAAGCTCTTGCTAAATAGGAAAATTCACCTAGCCTCACAAAATTGCCAAATGTACAAATACAACAGCAGTAATTATGGCCAGTGACTGTACAAGAACAAAGCACAGAATTCTATATCTGAGTGTTCTATAGGAGTGAGATCATTCTACAAAGGTGGGTTCAACTTTATGTTACTATTTGCCATAACAAGGTCCAACGATTTTTATACTAGGACTTGGGAAAACCATCCTTTCAGATGGTCATAACCAGTTCCATTTTTCACTACACACATATCTTTCTCCTTCACTGCAGGCAGTAGAATGAAAAAGTGGTCAGTCTTTGGTGTCAGATCCAGGTTCAAGCCCTAGCTTTGAAAATAATTTTACCTCTTTTACTCTCAGATTCCCCTCTATTAAACAAGAGTAATAATTCCCACCTGCAGGAGCTACTATGAGAATTAAATAATACAATACAAAGTGCCTAGCACTGGAAAGCAATTGAATAATATCAGATGCTTTCCCTATCTGGTATGGACAGAGCTTTATAAGTATGGGGGGTGGTCAAGAAATTCGCAGAATAAAGGGGAAGAAGGGTAAAAAATAAAGCTATTTATTATTTTTTCTTTTTAATATATTCACCCTTAACCTTAATACACTTTTCAGTTCTTTCAATAAGTTTATTTATACTCTCGAAAAAAAGTTTTGTTTTTGCCCTCAAAATAAGTTGAAATTGCGGCTTTAAACTCTTCATCACCTATAAATTTATTTCTTAAAGCTGTTTTTCACATTTGGGAATGAATGATAATCAGATGAAGCCAGGTTTGGACTGTAGAGAGGGTGGTTTAACATTTATAAGTCACAGTCGTGAAGAGTCGCCAACACAACATTGCTCTTGTTCATGGACATACTGTCGTGCAAAAGCAGCACCAATTTGGTCCATTTTCCTCTTCTTTTCTCCTTCACAGATTCTTTTAACTGTTTCAGCAAACTGGAATAGTATTCTCCAGTTATTGTGACACCCTATCCTTGTAATTGATCAGCAGGATACCCTCTGTATCCTAAAAAACAGTAGGCATGATTTTTCCAGCCGACTGTGACACCTTAAACTTCTTAGGGGGTGGCATGCCCTCTTCATGGTACTGCATGGACTCCTGCCTTGACTCAGCCTTATCATGATGAACCCAAATTTCATCTCCACTGACAATCTGGTTTAAAACTTCATCTTTGTTGTCTCCGTAGAGGTTCAAAGACTGCTGTGAACTCAACGCGCTGTTTTTGAAGCAGTGTGAGCATTCTCCGTACCCATCTTGCACTGACTTTTGACATCCTTAGATACTAATGGTGAATATCCAAAATGGTTGAAGGTGATACTTCAACCATTTCTGCAAGCTGCTTTTTATTCAATCTGACATCTTCCACTACAAGTTTTGAACTTTTTGGACAATGTCTGAGGAAGTGGCCTCACAGAGCGGCCTGGATGGAGGTGGTCTTCAATTGACCCTCTGCCTTGCTTGAAAAGGCAATGCCACTTTTTAACCATGAATTTCCCAGGGCAACAATTCCCGTAAACTGCTAACATTTCTTTCAAAATAGTTTGAAGTGTTCTCCATTGTTTTGTGAGGAATTTAATGACACCACAAAATTCAATTTTATCTATACTTGGAATTTTCTTCACATTTGACATGCCTCTTCAGCAATATCTGAAAGAAGACGGATGCAAGCAGGCTGAAATTTGGGACATATATTAATAATAATTCACAAAAGTAAACTGTGTGTACCAGTACTCCCACCTCTTCAATCACACCCACCCCCGCAAATTTCTTGACCACCCCTCAGAGTTAAATAGCATTTAAGATATAAACTTTTGAAATTTTGTACAATTCAATATAACTTCCAAAACTTAATACTGAAGGTGCTATATTTTATACTGATGCATAATTCAAATGTAAAAAAAGGAAAAAAAATACTGTCTTTAAATAGCATATCTTCCACTTCAGGCTATCTGTACATGACAATGCACCAGGAATATTATGCAGTAATGAGGTACTTCTGAAATCAGTGTTTAAGGCCTGTGAGAACTGGGAGAAAAACAGAGTGCCATAGCACCAGGAGTTATTAAGGCTCAGTGCCTGATGACTAGAGCACCAGCTCATATAAAATTAAAAGGGAGCAGGAGTTATCCCAGCACTACTTATAATAAAAATATGTGTGATAGTCACCTTGAGAGTACTTTTAACTACAGTTCTTCTATTAGATTCAGAAATAATTTTGATAGAATCGAAGTATCAATACCTTTATTTTTTCAAAAGGTTGAGACTTAGTCTATGAAAAAAGGTCAATTCCAGGTACAGTTAAAAAGCAGAATCTCTATTGTTTTTCTTATTGTAATTTTAAGCAGTGATGCAAAATAGCACTGGCCCAAAGTCCCAATGCCAGTGTGAAAATAAATCATGCTGCTAAAAGGTAAATATGTTTATCATCTTTAAAAACCTTTTTATTAAAAACTTGTGAATATAGCTAGATTAAAAAAACAATTCAAACATATATATGAGAGCTGTCCAGAAAGTATCCAGTCATGCAATATTGAAAAAAAGACATTTATGATTGGATTTTTTCGGACAGCCTCGTACATGTGAATGAAGGTAAATTATGTTACTAAGTTAGTTTAATATACAGTACAGAATACAGCAGAAAAGATTTCATTCAAAAAGCTGTACTGACCATGCATTTCTTTGACTACAGCCATTAAAATATTTTAATACAAACTTAAAGAGATGGTCCTCACGTTTTGAAAGTAACAAATAACAACAGCTTACATTTATTTAATATTAAGATATTCCAGACCCCTCACTTAATGTCAACAATTCTGTGGTGTAGGTTTTATTAATATCTCTAGTTTACTGCTGAAAGGATTAAGGTAAAATGAGGTTGGTTAACCTGCCTAAAATTCACATAATTGTAAGCAGATCTAGATTTCAATGTCTGAATCCAGAGTCCACATTTCTAGTTGTTACATTATGTTGCTCCATCTCTACTTCCTATTTTCACTAGTCATGTACTAGAAAGAAATGTTCAGTGAATGTAAAGATGGGTATGGAATCTACGTAGTCTCTTTCAGGTTCCTCAGCCTAATAGTTATGTGATCTTGGAAGTAGATAAATTGAGTCTTAAGACTTCTGCAGGTATTAAGGTATGCTGGGTTTCTTCGGGATGATGCATTTTTTTCCAAAGCTAACTGTGAACAGAAAAGGTGCTGTGTTGTTAAGCACAGCTTCCCCTCACATATGACAACCTCAGAAGTTCTCCAGAAGATATACTTCCTCCCCTAGCAATAGAACCTTTCACATAATTTGCTAAGCAGAACTATCTAACAGTAACCAAGCAGTAATATTCTAATTATATTACTATAGATTAGAAACCTGTAAAAGAATAGGTGCTATAGGAAGAAAGATGTTCTTAGAGCAGTGGTCCCCAATCTTTTTGGCACCAGGGACCAGATTTGTGGAAGACAATTTTTCCACAGACAGGGGGTTGGGGAGTGGATGGTTTAGGGATGATTCAAGCTCATTACATTTATTGTGCACTTAAGTTCTATTATTAGTAGTAGTACATTATAATATACAATAAAATAATTTTACAACTAACTTGCCACTACAAAACCTGCCACCAGATGCAGCTTGTCACTTGCCACTCACTGATAGGGTTTTGATATGAGTCTGCAAGCAATTGATTTATTACGGTCTCTGTGCAGCCAAACGTCTCTGCTAAAGTTAATTTGTATTTTCAGCTGCCCCCCAGAACTAGCATCACCATCTCAGCCTCACCTCAGATGATCAGGCATTAGATTCTCATAAGGAGCACAACCTAGATTCCTCACATGCACAGTTCACAATAGGATTCACGCTTCTATAAGAATCTAATGTGGCTGCTGATCTGACAGGAGGTGGAGTTCAGGCAGTAATGTGAGCAGTGGGGAGCAGCTGTAAATATAGATGAAGCTTCACTTGTTTGCTTGCTGTTCACCTCCTGCTGTGTGAACCAGTTCCTAATAGACCAAGGTCTGTGACCTAGGAGTTTGAGATCCTTGTCTCATCCAGAAACTTTGAAAATTTGTTGGTTTCAAAATCCTAAAAAAGCAGAATTTCATTAGGGTAGCCTGCTCGTGGGTTGTTGGATGACAAAAGGAAAGGAACCTTCAGAGCAAATTACTAATAGGTAAAAATGCATAAAATTACAAGAATGTGCTATCATATATACTGGTTGCTAACAGAAAAGACAGTGAGAGGTGATATTGTAGGAATGTGTGAAATAAAACAAATGCTTATGATTTGGGGTCTGAAAGAGCAACTAATATGCTAGAATAATTCTAAATGCTGTTTAAGAAGGTTTAGGAAAAGGAGTGAAGGCCTATTATGAGATGGTTTAAGCTTTCCCATTTCTCTAAGATTGTTATTTTCTGAATTAATTTTATTCCACACAGATATGCAAAGGAGAAAAAAATAGACCATAGATTACCTGTTACTGGTAAAGCAATTTCTCTGAAATAGTAGCTCATATCTTATTAATGTGTAGCTACAGCTACGTTATAGCTGCAGGAGAAATGAGCAATCTTTCCAACATATGGTTAAATATATGTAGCTAGACACAGTGTGTTTCTATACTAATTAATGCTAATTTATGGATTGGTGCCTAAAAAATTCACATTGTGGGAAAGCAGTAGATTCTCTTTTGTACTTTTTCTCCATACATAAAGTGTTCATGTGGAAATCAGCAAACTACCTGTTGTGACTACAGCAATAAATCAGTTTAAACAGAAACTCTGATGTATAATTTGAAGGCTGTAAGAGTTTTTTTACCTAATCTCTTTATTATCAATGAAGCATGTATTACTATTTTTAAAAATTGGTCCCATTGAATCCCGTTCAGGAGACTAGTACAAAAAAAGTTATTTTTCAAAATAAACCCAAAACTTAACCATTAATTCCTCATCAACTCTTCTAGAGGACACAAATGGTTAGAATAGAAGATGAAGCAGAGTTCTTGCCAATAACCTATCCAGTTCACTTTTTTATTATAACTAGTCCAGATACAGGCCTTTCTCTTTTTTACCCTCTCTAGTACCCTTCCACTTTGAGAGATTTCTAAAAGCTAAACTGTCTTCCTTTGCTTCCCTATTCTCCATACTTCTATCTTCTTAAAATTTCCTTTGACCATTCAGCTTTTCTCCATCTTTCACAAATTACCCTTTAGATTCCTAATCCCATGGTCCTCCACAATGATGCAGACTGAAAAATCACCACCCACCTGAATCAACCTCTTCCTCACCTCCATTCAGGTGATTCTTCACAAGAATAACACATTGTAAATAACAACATTTTCCC
Source organism: Lyroderma lyra (assembly GCA_004026885.1). Classification (NCBI taxonomy): domain Eukaryota; kingdom Metazoa; phylum Chordata; class Mammalia; order Chiroptera; family Megadermatidae; genus Lyroderma; species Lyroderma lyra. The sequence goes on along the minus strand of PVJL010016982.1, from coordinate 7,725 downwards.
CCAAGGATGTTTTTAACTTCCCTTCACAAAGGAATCTGGTGGCTCCCATTTGTTTTCTACATCAAATCTAAACTCCTAATTATATTAATCAATTATTACTAATCTCCATCAATATTCATATGAACAGCTCCTTATAATTTAATTAATTTCGCTGTCTATTCCATTTATCTAGTGTTTTTTAAAAATGTATTCATGCTTGTTTTACATGATTTTTGTCCTATTTCAGGAATGCAAGGCTTTGCCTGAGTCAACCATTTCTCTTCACATGCCTCTTGAAGAGGATTTGTATTCATTCTGTTTTCTCCTCTAGGCGTGTCCAGCCCCATCGTTCTGTTTTCAAATCGATTTCCCCTTTACCCAAATCAAATGTCACCATCTCCTGAAGTCATCCCTGATCACCCCTCTGCAAATAACTTCTCATGCCTACTAAGCCCTGTGACACATACATCTTAACCACGCTTAAGAACAATTAAAATATTCTACTGTGTGAATGATCTGCTCTAGAACACAAGATTTTTACAGCCCTAGGAATACTGTCTGGCTCATAGTAAATAATATAATATTGATTAATCAGATTCAGATTCAATATAATAAAAGAAGCATACAATATATACTTATTTTATATATAATACAATAAAATTATCTGCTCTTCTATCTAATATTTCATTAAAATTATAATAAAGGAAAAAAATAACTAACTCATGATATCGCCATTTGGGTTCCTCAGAAACTAACTCTAGATAAGAATTTGAATATGAACAAATTCTGTGAGAGGTAATCCCAGGAAACTTTAGTAGGTGAGAAGAAAAGTGAATCATAGAATAAAGGATGGCCAACAAGAAGTCATTATTGAACAAAATATATATAGCAACCGGGGCTCAACCTTGCCAGGCAACTCTGGTGTCAGTGTACATAGGTTATGTACCTCAGAGTTATCCCAACAGAAGAGCAAGAGAGCTGGAGTATTCACTCACCAATTCCTGTTAGTCATCAGTTGAGGGTGATAGTCTCTGGCTCTTACACCCTGCCCCATGGGCCAGCACAGTAAACTCGTCTAGACAGAACCTTCAAACTAAGAGTTCCAAGTGCTGGTAGTTGAAAGATGGAATGAATACTGGGAAACTGAAAGTGGTGAAAGGATCTATTACACACAATAACAAGAAAAACAAGGAAAGAGCCATAAGTAGACATGAATTTTAAACAGACTTTTGGAAGTCAGAAAGCAGGTGGAAGGCTAATGACTGGGAAATCAGAAGAAACACAGCCCAGAATACAAGGGGAATGCTAAAGCTCAGGAAGGGCAGCAGGTGGTTTACACACGTTGGCTCAAACCACTTTAAGGAATCTCAATCCCAGGTAGGATTTAGACTCAAAAGTTGAGAGTGAAACACAGAGCTGAAAACAGAGGGATTAACTGCAGGTCTGTTTTGCAGGGGTTGGCAAACTACAGCCTATGACCCGTTTTTGTACAGCCAGTGAACTAAGAATGGTTTTTACCTTTTTAAAGCATTGTTTAAAACAAATAAAAAAGATGTGACAGAAACTGTATGTGGCCTACAAAGCCTAAACATTATTATGAGACCTTTACAGAAAACATTTACTAACCCCTGGTTTCCAGAATAGTCAACAGACATACAAGCCCACTCTCATCCCAGGAACTAAGACTGTATGAAATCAAGAAATGTAACCCACATGCACGCACGCACAGGCACAGCACGCATGCACAGGCACACACATGCATGCACAGGCACACACACACACACACACACACACACACACACACACAATCTGAGCCATCTTCTCTGATCAAACAAGGGAAATGTAAGGCAGCAAGTGTCAGTGTTAGTGTGCTAAGTAAAACCTTCCTCAGCCTAATAATCAAAAATTCCTAGACTATCACATTGGAGAGAGGGGCAAGATGGCAACTGGAGAGGAGGTCCCTAAAGCCTCTCTCAGAAAACACAGTTGAACAGCCACCCAGGACCCAAGAAAGAAGACCCTGAGTGACAAAATGGCAGCTGAGAAATTCACGCATCACAAGTAAACACCTGACGGTTGGAGAGAAGGGGGCAAATGGGAGAGAGGGAAGGAAGCAGAGACAGATTGCGACAGGACCCGATCACTGCTGACTATCTGGGAGCAGCACAGTGCACAGGAGGGGGAAGACCAAGAAGTGACAAGAGTAAAAGTCAGTAAAGTGGCAGAATGGAGGGAGAGCTTGGGGGAGCTGGGCTTTGGAGTGGCGTGTTGGGGATGAAGCATGGGAGACAGCCTCTGGAACTTTCGAGTGCTGGGAGGGCTGAGCAAGGACTCTGAACTGCAGAGATGACACCTTGCCTCCTGACACCCTTATGACCCATAGCACAAGGGCACACGGCTCCTACACAGGGCTGTGGTTTCTGTTCCTGGCCCGCTACAAGCCAGCTGCCTTCCTACTGCCAGGTCAGGCCCACGTGTTGAACACACCCGCTGATGTGTCCCTGGGTCCTACAAGCCCTGCAAGTCCCCAGACTCTGCCCCCAAAGGCTGGATGCTGAAACAGGCCCAGGAAGAAAGGCAGATCTGATAGCATTCACCCCAGCCAGCAGGAGCAGCCTCAGCCTGCATCACCCAGCTTCCTTAGCATAGGGCAAAAGGTGGAGCTGCCCTACAGCACCTTTCCTTGGCCAATCCCCTTTCCTACAGCCTCCCCAACCAACTAACTGACTGCAGGATGCCGATGGAACCCGATAGATGAGCACCACTTCCAAACATAGCAGGAGACCAGAAATAAGAAATAAATAACCCTCCTCTCTTCCAAAACGTGACCTCCAGTGCCACCTAGTGTCTGCCCTACAGCAAGATACCACAAAAGTATTAATCTGGGCTCCCGGGCTCTGCTGAACATAACACCGTCATGTCAAAGAGAAAGACCCCACAGACAGGATGAATTCCTTAAAAACTAAAACTCCTCAGAAAGAACATGAAATTCATCAAGACAGCTTCTTAGACCTAGAAGTTTCTGAATTAAGATACAGAGAATTTAAAGTAGCCATTCTAAAGGCTCTGAGAGAAATGAAAACATACTGGCAGAACACGATGGCTGTAATGAACCACATAAAAAAGGAGATGAATGACATAAAAAAGGAATTCTGTGAGCAAAAGGAACAATTTAACAAAGAAATTCAAAACATAAGGAAGATCGAGATGGAAATGCAAGAGATAAATAATACAATAAAAAAAGTGAGAAACAAAATAACTGCCATAGGAAACAGGGCCAACCAGATGGAGGAAATAATTAGTGATATCGAAGATCAGAACATGGAAACAGCTCAGAAAGAGGAAGAAAAAAATATAGAACCAAAAGGATGGAAAGAACTCTGCAAGAACTATCTAATTCCATGAGACAAAACAACATCAGGTTAATAGGATTAGAGGAAGGAGCAGAGCACTCTACAGAGAGTATATTCAAACAAATAGTAGATGAGAATTTTCCAAACCTATGGAAAGATCTGGAACCTCAAGTTCAATAAGAAAACAGGTCCCCCAGATACCTGGACCCCAACAGATCTTCTCCAAGACACATGGTACTAAAGATGTCCAAAACTAAAGACAAACAGATATTTCTCAAGGGAGCCAGGAGAAAAAGAACTATAACCTTTAGAGGAAAACCCATCAGGCTGGCAGATTTCTCAGCAGAAACTCTGCAAGGCAGGAGGGAGTGGAATCCAATATTCAAAACTTTAAAAGAGAGAAATTTACAGTCAAGAATAACTTATCCAGCAAAATTATCTTTCAGATATGAAGGTGGAATAAAGACCTTCTGAGATACACAGAAGCTGAGGAAATTTGCCAGCACGAGGCCAGCACTCCAAGAAATACTAAAAGAGGCTCTTCGACCTGAAACAAAACATCAGGAAAAATGGAACAAAGTTGGGGCAACAAGAAAAAAACAAAAATAGAATAAAAACAAACAAAGAAATAAGTAATGGCCACAGGAAATCTCACATATCAATAATCACTCTAAATATTAATGGACTGAACTCACCAATAAAAAGACACAGAGTAGCAGACTAGATTAAAAAACAGAACCCATCAATATGCTGTCTCCAAGAGACACACCACAGCCATAAGGACAAACACAGACTCAGAGTGAAGGGATGGGAAACAATACTCCAAGCAAATGGTACCAAGAGAAAAGCAGGAGTTCCAATACTGATATTTGATGAAATAAACTTCAAGTTAAAAAAGTAAAAGACAAAGATGGTCATTACATGATAAAAGTCACAATACAACAAGAAGAAGATTTGACACTAATTAATATATATGCTCCCAACCAGGATGCACAAAAATACAAAGAAACTATTAACAGGTTTGAAAGGAGAAACTGGCGAAAACACAATCATTGTGGGAAACTTAAACACCCCGCTAACAGCCATGGACAGATCATCCAAACAGAAAATAAATAAGGAAATATCAGCACTAAATGACACATTACAGCAATTGGACATAATTGACATTTACAGGACACTTCATCCAGCAAAAAGAGACTACACCTTCTTTTCTAGTGCGCATGGAACATTCTCAAGAATGGACCGCATACTGAGACACAAAAGTAGCCTCAGCAAATTCAAGAAGATCGAAATCATACCAAGTGTATTCTCAGACCACAAAGCTTTGAAATTGGAGATCAACTGTAAAAGGAAAGCAGAAAAAACCACATACACATGGAGATTAAACAACAGCTTATTAAAAAGTGACTGGATAAGAGAACAAATAAAAGATGAGATTAAAAAAATATATAGAAACTAATGACGATGAAAATACAACCTATCAGAATTATTGGGATACAGCGAAAGTGGTAATAAGAGAGAAATTTATATCACTACAGGTCTATCTTAAGAAACAAGAAAAATCACAAGTAAACACCTTAGCATCCCATCTTAAAGAACTAGAAAAAGAAGAGCAGACAAAACCTAAAGTCAGCAGAAGGAAAGAAATAATAAAAACTAAAGCAGAGCTAAACCAATTAGAGAACAGAAGGACAATAGAAAAAATTAATATTACAAAGAGCTGGTACTTTGAGAAAGGCAAAAAAATTGACAACCCCTGGCTAGCCTAATCAAAGGATGAAAGGAAAGGACACAAATCTCCAAAATTAGAAATGAAAGGGGAGAAATTACCACTGATACCACAGAAATACAAAGGATTATAAGTAAATAATATGAAGGACTTTATGCCACTAAATTAAACCACCTAGAAGAAGAAATGGACAAGTTTCTAGAAATTTATAGCCTACCAAGACTGAACCAAGAAGAACTGGATACTATAAATAGACCAATCAATAGAAAAGAGATTGAAATGACTATCCATAATCTCCCTAAAGGCAAAAGCCCTGGACCAGATGATCTCACCACCGAGTTCTACCAAGCTTTCAAAGAAGAATTAATACCTATCCTCCTCAGACTCTTCCAAAAAATTGAAGAGGAGGCAATACTTCCTAAGTCATTCTATGAGGCCAACATTACGCTAATACCAAAGCCTGGCAAAGACAACACAGAAAAGGAAACTATAGACCAATATCTCTGATGAACACAGATGCAAAAATTCTAAACAAAATATTAACAAACAGAATACAACAATAAATCAAATAGATCATACATCATGATCAAATGGGATTCATCCCAGGAGCACAAGGATGGTTCAACATTCGAAAATCAATCAATGTGATACACCACATAAACAAAATAAAAGACAAAGACCATATGGTCATATCAATTGATGCAGAAAAAGCTTTCGACAAGGTACAACATCCATTTATGATCAAAACAATAAATAAAATAGGTATAGAAGGAAAGTATCTCAACATAATAAAGGCCATATATGACAGACCCTCAGCTAACATCATACTGAATGGGGAAAAGCTGAAGCCTATTCCCCTAAAATCAGGAACAAGACAGGGATGCCTCCTATCACCACTGCTATTGAATATAGTACTAGAAGTTCTAGCCACAGCAATCAGGCAAGAGAAAGGAATCAAAGGTATCCAAATTGGGAAAGAAGAGGTCAAATTGTCACTATTAGCAGATGACATGATCCTTTATATAAAAAATTCCAAAGATTCCACCAGGAAACTATTAGAAACAATTAATGAATATAGTAAAGTCGCAGGATACAAAATCAACGTACAAAAATCAACAGCATTCCTATATACAAACAAAAAATCCTCAGAAAAAGAAATAAGGGAGTCAATTCCTTTTGCTATCACAACAAAAAGAATGAAATACCTGGGAATTAACTTAACAAAGAACATGACAGGCTTATACATGGAAAAGTATAAGACACTTTTGAAAGAAATTGGAACAGACGCTAAGAGGTGGAAAAATATCCCCTGTTCATGGATAGGAAGACTTAACCTTGTTAAAATGGACATTCTGCCCAAAGCAATCTACTAATGCAATACCCATCAAAATCCCACAATCATACCTTCATGAAATAGATAAAAGAATTATCAGATTTATATGGAACCATTAAAGACCTCGAATTGCCAAAGCAGTACTACATAAAAAGAATAAGGCTGGTGGCATTACACTTTCTGACTTCTATTTATATTACAAAGCATCAATAGTCTAAATAGCTTGGTATTGGCAGAAGAACAGAAATAGAGACCAATGGAATAGAACTGAAAACCCAGAAATAAACCCACAAATATATGGACAAATAATTTTCGATAAAGGAGCAAAAAACATACAACGGGGAAATGACAGCCTCTTTAGTAGGTGGTGCTGGGAAAACTGGAAAAACATATGCAAAAGAATGAACCTGTGCTATGAACTCTCTCCATATACAAAAATTAACTCAAAATGGATTAAAGACCTTCATATCAGACCTGCAACAATAAACTGTATAGAAGAAGACACTGGTACTAAACTTATGGACCTAGGACTCAAGGAAGACTTCATGAATATGACCTCAAAGGCAAGGGAAGTAAAAGCAAAAATAAATGAATGGGACTATATCAAACTAAAAAGCTTCTGCACAGCAAAAGAAACCATCAACAAAGCAAAGAGACAGCCAACTGAATGGGAGAAACTATTTGCAAATAACACATCAGATAAAGTTCTAATATTTAAAATATATAAAGAACAAATAAGACTTAACAACAAAAAACCAAAACAACCCAATTAAAAAGTGGACAGAAGAACTTAAACAGACACTTCTCCCACGAAGAAATACAAATGGCCAGCAGACATATGAAAAAATGCTCATCCTCATCAGCTACAGCGAAATGCAAATCAAAACCACAATGAGATACCACCTCACACCTGTGAGAATGGCTATTATCAACAAGACAAGGAATAACAAGTGCTGGAGAGGATGTGGAGAAAAAGGGACTCTGCTACACTGCTGGTGGGAGTGCAAACCAGTACAACCACTGTGGAAGGCAGTGTGGAGGTTCCTCAGAAAATTGGGAATGGAGTTACCATATGACCCAGTAATCCCACTTCTGGGGATCTACCCAAAAGACTTGAAAACTTTTGTCCGTGAAGACTTATGTACCCCAATGTTCATTGCAGCGCTGTTCACAGTGGCCAAAACATGGAAACAACCAAAGTGCCCTGCGACAGATGACTGGATAAAGAAGCTGTGGTACATATACACAATGGAATATTACTCAGCTGTAAGAAAAGATGAAATATTGCCATTTGCAACAAAATGGATGGACCTGGAGATCATCATGCTTAG
>PVJL010016981.1:0-11050 GCA_004026885.1 Lyroderma lyra | reverse complement strand
TTAAAAATGTAATGCAATCACATAATTATCAAATAGAAAATTCAATAACAAATATTACCACACTCATCTTGCCAAGGCAATCAAACTCTTTCAGTTTTCAGTTTCCAGTGCTTTCCCTTGTACTAAAATTAAGGTGAGAGTGCAGCATGTTGATGCAGTTCTCTCTCTTTCCGTGTTTCTCTCTATCTCTGTCTCTTTTCCTGCTACCTATATACATACATATATGTATGTGTATAATACACATGCACAGATAAGCATATATTCAAACATACATATTTTTATTAAGAGATTAAATAATACATTTGGTAACCAGACTTTTTCACTCAACAATATATAGTGAACATATTTCCACACTATTATACCTTTCTAATAGCAGTCATAGCTATGGATCTATAGATCTATGGATCTATGGATCTTTGGTGTTAAAACCACCATTAATGTAACATTTGGGGGCAATTTGTTTTCTTACAAATGTTTACTGTAGTTAGTAATAATACAGTCAACATCCATGTAATCACTTGTTATCATAGATGGCAAACTTTATTAAATTTATTTAAAAATCATAACATTTAAGGAGGTAGTCAGACCTCTTTTATCTAGTGTTGTAAGAAAACCAAGCAAGCTTTGTGAAAATTACTCTAGAGATTTACACTATGACAATGAATCTTCTTGGTGCAGTGTATGTGCAAGATAGGAAAGATGTCTTGGTCCACATTATAAGGTAACATCAGTGTTATGGATAAACAAAAAAAAATTCATAAATTAAACCAGAAGCCTTTTATACTTTTATACTTTTGAACTGTAAGTGGTAGAATGGGAGATGTTTAACGGGCACAAAATTTTAGTTTTGCCAGATACAAAGAGTTCTGGGATTGGTTGCACAAATTGTGAATATGCTGGCAGTATGAACTGTACACTTAAAAATGGTTGAAATGGTCATTTTACATTATGTGTATTTTACCCCAATATTTGAAAACTTCATGGCAAAATAAATATGAATAAAACAAAAATGACTCTTTCATCTGTAAGACAGAGATGTAGAGAAAATTTACCCCCAATTACAGAATATGTCTGATCAACTTGCCCAACCCTGATGACTCATCATTGATTAAATTGCAGTCACTAAGGGAATGTCACAGATGATGAGCTTAGACCTGGATTGACTACTGAGTACCAAAGAAACAATTCAACTAAACCTTCTAAAAACCCTTTCAGATTTTTTTTAATATTCTTTCCCACTCAAATTTTTTGAGATAAGCTTTAGGGTTCCTTATAAGCTTTAAAAGCAAAATTATGTTTCTTGGTAGAAATGCAGTAATCATTCACAATCATAAAATCTGTTGGCTGGAAAAAGATGAAAGCAATTTTTTTCCAGAGGATGATTAATGTTCACTTATAGTTTTGTATATATACATATCCATTTAACTTTTTAAAAATAATTAACCCTGTGATGTTGATGGAGCCCCTCTGAGGAAAATCTGTGATCCCTACCCACCTTACACTCAGTTACTCTCTTTTCACACTGCTATTGTATGCTAGAGAACCATTTTATAGGCCTAAGCTTTGTAAGTGTATGTATGCATTTCCCCAAATTAATAAGAGCTTCATGAGGACAATAAATACACTTTATACATTTTGGTATTTCTAGTTTATCAGTGGCCTCTGAATAAATATTCTTTCACTGATAAAAAAGCAAGTTAAAAATATAATGTAAAAGAGTGTACTCATGTTTGTAATGACCATATGGTATATATATGAACTAGGACATATCATTTGATGAAATTATATGAATAATTTTATAAGAATTATTAAAATGGTATTATCAATTATGAAAATAAATTGCAAATAGATTAAATTTTTGTATTAAATATTATATTGTATTTTTCAGTTCTAATCAAAACCAAAAATGTTAAGTATAGAAAAGCATGTGTGTGTGTGTGTGTGTGTGTGTGTGTGTGTGTGTGTGTGAGAGAGAGAGAGAGAGAGAGAGAGAGAGAGATTGTATTAAGCTTGATATTACAAATAATATTCTCAATTAAATAGATTGAGCCTTATCAAGAGAATTTCTTTCTCTTTTTGGGTTTTCTTTCTGTGATGATATTATGCAACAGCAACCAAAAAGGAGGAAGAGCAAAGGAAGGAAGAAAGGAAACAAGGAAGGAAGGAAAGAAGCAAGCAAGCCAGGTTAGGGCTCACTGGCTTATTCAGGGTAAAGGGGGAGTCTCAGGCCCAATTATCTTTTTACCAGAGCTGAAATTCAGATATGCCAAGTGCAGATGCTAAACCAGCCTCTCAAATGATATCTCAGTCCTGGTGAGCAGAGTGTATGGGTTCTCTGTGGCTACTTTGAACTCATTATTAGATCTGAAACTCAGCATTACACCCATTACAAAAGAAACAACATGCCCAAAATAGAGTCATTTGCTTCCAGACCAGTAAACCAAGATTTAACTGCAATTTTAACCTCCTCAAGGAATATGAACATTAAACCATCAATCTAAAGTTTCTTTTATTTTTTTAATTCATTTTTATTGTTAGACTTATTGGGGTGACATCTGTTAGCAAGGATTACATAGGTTTCAAGCATACAGTTCTACAGTGCATTGTCAACTTGATGTATAATTAGTTCACCACCTAATGTGACTTCTCTTTCCATCACCTTATATTTAGCTTCCACCCCTCCTTCTTCCACCCCTTCCCCTTTCTCCCCTCCCTAACCCACTTGTTCTGAAGTTTCTTGATGAGCATTAGTGAGGTATCAGCATGAGAAGACCCATGTTGTCCTCCTCTTCTCCAAAGACATTATATACATAACAATAGTTGTCTTCTGTTTTCTTTCCAAAAATTCCAAACTGGTATGTCAGGCACATTCATGAATAGAAGTACAGTGAAGTGTGAAGAATGCTACAAGCATGTTTCTTTGTCAAAGGGGTCAGAAAAGTCTTCAGGCAGAGCTGCAGTTCAGTCATTCACCTCCAGATTCATATGAGTTTCTAGGAAGCTGCCATAAGACTTGCTGGTGTATACTGCTCTGTAATTTCAGATACTACATAGTGAAGGATAGTACAAGTCATTACTTTGCTCAGCATATGCAGTCTATTTCAGTAGCTAAGTGCATGGTGAGCTACTTGCCATAGACAGGGATCCACAAGCTGCTGGAGAAGTTCATTTTTTGGGTGCTCAAGGAGCACAACCAGGGTGGGCCACTCAGGTAGGACTGATGGTGGTTGAATGTTCCTAGAGTTCAGACAGAATCTCCTTGAGGATACAGTTCTGTCTTCAAGTATACACTTCCTTTCACAGTTTATGTGAGCTTTAGTAACATTTGAGCTAATACAGGGTGACCATTCTGACCACTCTTCCCATGCAGGTGCCATTCTGCAATTGGAGTTCAATAATTGTTTTGATGTGCTATATTTGACATAAAAATTGCCAATATGATTTTAAGTTTATTTTCACTTTATGATTGTCTTTTATCTTTTATCTGTTTAAATTATAATTGATATTCAATATCATATTAGTTTTAGATGTACATAGTGGCTATACATTTTTTAATTCATTTTTATTGTTAGACTTATTGGGGTGACATCTGTTAGCAAGGATTACATAGGTTTCAGGCATACAATTCTACAGTGAATTGAAAGAAAAGTCACATTAGGTGGTGAACTTACTATACATCAAGTTGGCTATACATTTTTGTACCTTACAAGGTGATCCCCATGTTAAATCCCCATGTTAAACCCACCTGACACCATGCACAGTCATTACAATAATATTGGCTACATTTCGTATGCTGTAGCTTACATCCCCATGGTTATTTTGCAACTGACAATTGGTACTTCTTGATCACTTCAACTTAATGACAAAAAGAAGGCTATTCCATCCCTAAAATATAACACTACCTAAAATTTTTATTTATTTGGTACAAATGACAATTTCCAATTAGTATGGTACAAAATATCTTTTCAAAAAGTTTGTCATCAGGAGAGAGAGAAAGATGGTGGATCAAGTCAACACTGCATTTGCAATCTAGCCAGATCACATCAATGTTGCAGACAGATAGGGGAACAGTCAAACCTGGAAAACATTGGAGGATTGACTGAGTAGAGCCCTGACAACTGAGGATGTAGAGGAAAGCCCAATTGAGTTTGGTAGAAAAACAAGATGACCTCAAACCCACAGATAGTGAGTTTGGTTCAGGATGGTAACCTAGGATGAGAGGCTCCCACAGAGGAGTGCTGCACTATAGCCAGACACCACAGAAAAATCAACTGGATAGAGAAAGAGATATCCTTGGTACTCTCATAGGTAAAGCCCTAATGCAAAAAACAAACAAACCAACAAAACAAAACAAAACAAACAAGATGAGTACATTAGGATTCAAAGTCACTGAGAAAGAAGATAAAAAATTTTCTAGAAACCTAGAAATTTATGAACTAAGCAACATGTAATACAAGGCTGTCATTCTAAAGGCTCTCAGAAAAATGAAAACATATTGGCAGAAAAAGACAGCTGAGATGAATGATCTCAGAATGTAAATTCATAAACAAAAGAAACATTTTCATAAATAAAGTGAAATTATAAAGAAAAATTATGTTGAAATTCGAGAGATAAATAATACAATAAAAGAAGTGAAAAATGAAATAACTTCCATAGGTAACAGGGCCAATCAGATGGAGGAAAGAATTGATGATATTGATGATCAGAACCTGAAAACAACACAGAAAAAAAGAATATACGGACTACAGAGTCAAAAGAATTGAAAGAACTCTACAAGAACTATATAACTATTAGAAAGAACAATATTAGAATGTTAGGCCTTAAAAAAATTGGGAAAAAACTCTACAGAGAACATACTCAAACAAATAGTAGACAAGAACTTTCCAAACCTATCAAATTCAAGAAGAAAATAGGTCCTCTAGCTACCTGGACCCTAACATATCTTCTCCAAGACACATTATACTGAAGATGGCAAAACCAAAGACAAAGAGACAATTCTCAAGGCAGCCAGGAGGAAAAAACTATAAAATTTAATGGAAAACAAATCAGGTTATCATTATACTTCTCAGCAGAAATTCTATAAACCAGGAGAAAGTGGAATCAAATATTCAAAATATTAAAAGAGAGAAACTTCCAGTCTACAATAGATTATCCAGCAAACTTATCCTTCAGATAATGAAGGAGGAATAGACTTTCTCAGACATAGAGAAGTTGAGGGAATCCTCCAGCACAAAGCCATCATTTCACAAAATACTGGTGGAGGCTTTTTGACCTGAAATAAAACATCAGAAAGAAATGGAATACAGTTGAGTTGATAAATAAATAAATAAATAAATAAATAAATAAATAAATAAATAAATAAAAAGACAAACAGTAGTACACTGGATTGAAAAACAAAACCCATCCATATGCTGCCTCCAAGAGATACACCTCAGCCATAAGAATAAACACAGACTCAGAGTGATAAACAACAATATTCCAGGCAAATGACATCAAAGAAAAGCAAGAGTTACAGTATTGATATTTCATTAAACAAATTTCAGATTATAAAAGATAACAAGAGACAAAGATGGACATTTCATAGTGATAAAAGGGACAATACAACAACAAGAAAACTTGAAACTAATTAATACATATGACCCCTATCAGAAAGCCACAAAATATACAAAGTAACTACAAACAGATCTGAAAGGAAAAACTGACAAAAACACAATCATGGTAGTGAACCTAAATAACCACTTGACGGCCATGGACAGATCATCCAAACAGAAAATAAATAAGGAAATATCAGCTTTCAATGACATATTACAACAACTGGACATTACTGATATTTACAGGACACTTCATTTGACAAAAAAAAAAAAGACTATGCCTTCTTTTCTAACGCACATGGGACACTCTCAAGGATAGATCACATACTGGGACACAAAGCTAGCCTTAGCAAATTCAAGACTGAAATCATATCAAGTGTATTCTCAGACCACAAAGCTTTGAATTTGGACATCAAATGCAGAAATAAAGTAGAAAAAAAATCTATATACATGGAGATTAAACAACATCTTATTTAAAAATGACTGGATCAAAGAAAAAATAAAAGAGATTTAAAAAATACATAGAGGAGGGCAAGATGGTGACTGGGGAGAAGGTCCCTAAAACTTCTCTCAGAAAACACAATTAAATGGCTGTTCGGGAACTCAGAAAGAAAAATCTGAGTGGCACACTGACAACTGAGAAATCCATGCATCACAAGAAAATGCCTGAAGGTTAGAAAGACTCGAGCAAGTGAGATAGAAGAGAGGGAAGAGACAGACCGCGACTGGACCCCATCGCTGCTAACTGAAAAACCTGGAAAGAAATCAGGGAGTAGTATGATATATGGGAGGGAGGCAGCCACGAGGCGACAAGAGTGAAAGCCACAGAATGCTGGGAGATTGAGAGGGTGCTGGACCTAAAAGCAGTGAGTTAGAGACAAAGCTTGGGAGCCAGACTTTGAAACTCTGAGTAGCAAGGGAGCTGAGTGAGGACTCTAAATGGCTACAGGCAGAAATAAAGTGTCAGATCCAGGACCTCAGTACCCAGCACCCTCACGAACTGCAACATGCATGCAGGCAGTGCCCTCACTGGACACGTGGTTCATGGGCCATAGCATGCACATGCCTGCCGCACTTGCATGGCCAGCGGCATCAGACCCATGACTTTAGACTTGTGGCTCGCACATACACACATGTTCTCACCCGGTGCTCTCAGGCAGCCTGCATTTCCCATGCACTCAGCACCCTCACACGGATCCTGGCCAGTGGGTCTCAGCCTGCAGCGTGCATGCACTTGCGGTGCCCTCATGGTACCCTCAAGCAGCTCACGCTGGCAGACTTGGCCCCGAGAGGCTGCTGTGGAAATGGATCATTAGAACACAGCTCAGGTAAAATGCTGGTGAGGGAAGAGATGTGGATTTGACAACATTCACCCCAACCAGGGAGAGTGGCCTTGGCCTGCATCCCATAGGCCTCATCCTTTTCCCACAGCTTCCCCAGCAAAGCACAGGAGGTAAACCACCCCAGCATGCATTTTGTTAGCTTCCCCATTCTCCTATAGCCTCCCCAATGAACTGGAGGAAGGGGAGAGATCATGGACCAATGCACCATGCCCCCAAGCACTGCTGAAGAACAGAGATAAGGTTAAACATCTCAATGTTCTCCCAAAACTTGTCCCCCCTCAGTGCCACCTAGAGTCTTCTCTACAGCAAAACACCACCAAAATACCAATCAGAGAAAGAAAGAGAGCTCCTGGGCTCTGCTGAAAACAAAAGCCCTCATGACAAAGAAGAACACAACAGACAACATGAATACTTTAGGATTTAAAGCTGCAAAGAAAAAAGATGAAAAACCTCCAGAAAAGGCTCTTGTAGACCTAGAACTTTATAAACTAAGAGATAGACATTATAAAGTAGTCATTCTAAAGACTATGAGAGAAATGAAAACAGAGTAGCAGAACACAATTGCTGAGATGAATTATATCAGAAAGGAAATCTGTGAACAAAAGGAACAATTTAACAAAGAAATTCAAACTATAAAGAACAAGATGGAAATTTGAGAGATAAATAATACACTAAAAGAAGTGAGAAATGAAATAACTGCCATAGGAAACAAGATCAACCAGAAATCTTCATATATAAATAATCTCTCTAAATGTTAATGGAATGAACTCACCAATAAAAAGACACAGAGTAGCAGACTGGAATAAAAAACAAAACCCATCTATATGCTCTCTCCAAGAGTTACACCTCAGCTATAAGGACAAACTCAAACTCAGAGTGAAAGGATGGGAAACAATATTCCAAGCAAATGGTAACCAGAGAAAAGCAGGAGTTACCATACTAGTATCTGATGAAATAAACTTCAGGTAAAAAAAGTAACAAGAGGCAAAGATGGACATTACATAGTGATAAAAAGCACAATACAACAACAAGAAGACTTGAGACTAATATATATGCTCCCAAACAGGAAGCACCAAAATATACAAAGCAACTACTAACAGATCTGAAAGGAGAAATTGAAAAAGAACAATCATTGTGGGAGACTAAAACACCCCCTTAACAGCCATGGACAGAGCATCTACACAGAAAACAAATAAGTAAATATCAACTCTAAACAACACATTACAACAATTGGACATAATTGACATTTCCAGGACACTTCATCCAGCAAAAAGAGACTATGCCTTCTTTTCTAGTGCACATGAAACATTCTTGAGGATAGACCACATGCTGGGACATAAAAGTAGCCTCAGCAAATCAAGAAGATTGAAATCATATCAAGTGTATTCTCAGACAAACAAAGCTTTGAAATTGGAGATCAACTTTAAAGAAAAGCAGAATAAAACCCCATAGATGTGGAGATTAAACAACATCTTATTTTAAAGTGAATGAATAAAAGAACAAATAAAAAAGAAGGTTAAACAACACAAGAAACTGTTGACAATGAAAATGCAACATATCAAAAATATGGGGAAACAACAAAAGCAGTAATAAGAAGAAAATTTATATCATTACAGGTCTACCTTAAAAAACAAATAAACAAAAAATCACAAGTAAACACCTTCACATTCCATCTTAAAGAACTAGAGAAAGAAGAGCAGACAAAACCCAAAGTCAGCAGAAGGGAAGAAATAATAAAAATTAAAGCAGAGCTAAACCAATTAGAGAACAGAAAGACAATAGAAAAAATTGTCTTTCTGTTCTCAGAGAACTGGTTCTTTGAGGAAGTAAACAAAATTGAAAAACCCCTTGCTAGACTAATGAAAAGATGAAAGAAAAGGACACAAATATCCAAAATTAGAAGTGAAAGGGGAGAAATTACCACTGATACCACAGAAATACAAAGAATGGTATCAAAATATTATGAAGGGCTTTATGCCACTAAATTTAACAACCTAGAAGAAATGGACAATTTCCTAGAAACCTATAGCCTACCTAGAGTAAACCAAGAAGAACTGGATAATCTATAGTCCGATCAATAGTAAAGTAATTGAAATGACTACCCATAATCTCCCTAAAGGCAAAAGCCCTGGACCAGATGGTCTCACCAACAAATTCTACCAAGCATTCAAAGGAGGATAGGATTCTACCTATCCTCCTCAGACTCTCTCATGAACACAGATGCAAAAATGCTAAACAAATATTAGCAAATAGAACACAACAAAGCATCAAAAAGATTATACCTCATGATCAAGTGGGATTCAACCCAGGAGCACAAGGATGGCTCAACATATGAAAATGCAAATGAAAACCACAAAAGGACACCACCTCACACCTATAAGAATGGCTATTATAAACAAGACAAAGAATAACAATTGCTGGAGAGGATGTGGAGAAAAAGCACCTCCTGCACACCGCTGGTGGGAGTGCAAACTGGTACAAATGGTATGGAAGACAGCTCAAAGGTTCCTAAGAAAATTGGGAATGGAGTTACAATATGACCCAGAAATCCCCCTTCAGGGGATCTACTCCAAAACTTAAAACTTTAGTCCGCAAAGACTTATGTACCCCTATGTTCACTGCAGTGCTGTTGAGTGGTCAAAACATGGAAACAACCAAATTGCCCTGAGACAGATGACTGGATAAAGAAACTGTGTTTCATATACACAATAGAGTATTACTCAGCTATAAGAAAAGATGAAATACTGCCATTTAGAACAAAATAAATGGATCTAGAGATCATAACGACAAATGAACTAAGCCAGAAAAATAGCAAAAACTACATGACTTCACTTATTTGCAGAATATAAAACTGAAAGCAACAAAGAAAACCCAAACAAACAAACAAAAAACCCATGCACACAATCAATAGTTTAATGGTTATTCCAGGGCAAGTGGGGAAAGGGTGGGAGAAAAGAGAGGGGATAGGAGAGGAGGGAGTGGGAGCTAAATATATGGTGATGGAAAGGGAACTCACACTGAGTGAACTTATAAGGCAACATGTTGACGATGCACTGTGGAATTGTACACCTGGAACCAATGTAATTATTCTTAACCAATGTCAACCCAATAAGTCTAACAATAAAAAAGAATACATAGAAACTAATGACAATGAAAATGAAATTATCAAAATTACTGGGATACAGCGGAAAGCAGTAATAAGAGGAAAATTTATATCATTACAGTAATATCTTAAGAAATAAGAAAACTCACAAGTAAACAATACTAACATTCCATCTCAAAGAACCAGATAAAGAAGAAGAGAAAAAACCCAAAGTCAGCAGAAGGAAAAAAAATAATAAAATTGAGAGCAGAGCTAAATACAATTGAGATCAGAAAGATAATAGAAAAATTAATGTACCAAAGAGCTGGTTCTTTGAAAAAAAATCAACAAAATTGACAAACCCCTGGTTATGGTTACCAAAGGATGAAAGAAAAAATACAAATAACAAAAATTAGAAATGAGAGGGGAGAAATTACCAATGATACTACAGAAATACAAAGGAAAATAAGGAAATATTATGAAGGGATCTATGCCACCAAATTTAACAAGTTAAAAGAAATAGACAAATTACTACAAACTTATAGTCTACCTAGACTGAACGAAGATGAACTGGATAATCTAACTAGACCAATCAATAGTAAAGAAATTGAAATAATCATCCAAAACCTCCCAAAAGGCAAAAACCCCAGTCCTAACTGTCTCAGCAAGAAATTCTACCAAGCATTCAAAGAAGAATTAACACCTATCTTCCTTAGACTTCAAAAAAATTGAAGATGAAGCAATACTCCCTGACTCATTCAATGAGGCCAACATTATGCTAATACCAAAGCCAGGTAAAGGCAACACACACATAAAAAACAAACAAACAAACAAAACTATAGACCAATATCTCTGATGAACATACATGCAAAAATGCTAAACAAAATATTAGCAAATAGAATACAATGCATCAAAAAGATTATACATTATGATCAAGTGGGATTCATCCCAGGAGCACAAGGATGGTTCAACATATAAAAATTAATGAATGTGATACACCATATATACAAAATAAAAGATTAAAAACCATATGA
>PVJL010016980.1:0-19475 GCA_004026885.1 Lyroderma lyra | reverse complement strand
GACTGGATAAAGAAGCTGTGGTACATATACACAATGGAATATTACTCAGCTGTAAGAAAAGATGAAATATTGCCATTTGCAACAAAATGGATGGACCTGGAGATCATCATGCTAAGCGAAATAAGCCAGACAGAAAAAACAAAGAACTGCATGATTTCACTCATATGCGGAATATAAAACTGAAAGCAAAGAAAAAAAGAAATGAACAAACAAATAACCCACGGACACAATCAATAGATTAATGTTTATTTGGGGATGAGTGGGTTAGGGAGGGGAAAAAGGGAAGGGGATGGGAGAGGAGGGGTTGAATCTAAATATAAGGTGATGGAAAGAGAAGTCACAGTAGGTGGTGAACTTATTATACATCAAGTTGCCAATGTACTGTAGAATTGTATGCCTGAAACCTATGTAATCCTTGCTAACAGATGTCACTCCAATAAGTCTAAAAATAAAAATGAATTTAAAAAAAATCTTATCCATTTGAAAACCTCAGTACCCTGGTGAGAGCAGCAGCTTGCAGAAGTGGTTTGGCGCCAACAGGAGCACCCTTGGGCCATTGGATCCCAGGCTGATGCAGGCGGACAGCCCTTGCTGGGCGCACCCACCCTCCGCGATGGAAAGAGGAAGGCACCAGCGACATATAACCAGAACATTGGCTGACCGCGACATCACATTTGCAGGGCCAGCCAATCGGAGCCCCGAGGCTGTATCAAGGGCTATGATGTCTTGCGGCCCCAGAGCCAATCAGGAGACAATAGAACTGTCATGATTGTGAGTTCCATAATGCGATGTGGTGGGGAGCTGTGACCCTGGGAGATGTATAGATATAAGTTTAGGACTTGTGTTAAGGATGAGATTCTGCGCAACTTCAGCTTTTGTGTTAGCTTAGAGTTAGCTTTGAGGTTAGAGGTTTTGTTAAAATTGTGGTTAGTGTTCAGGGTATGTAAAGTTGGGGGGTGAGAGGTATGTGTACTATTGTGGTTGTGATTAGTGTAAGGATCCATCTTTGAGTTAGGCTATGTGTTAGGTTTCAGGATAGGTTCAGGGCTAGATTTTGGATTGGGGTAGAAGAAGCTTTGAGGTTATGGTATTAAGAACATTGAAATGAGAACTCTAGGTAGAAGGGCTATTGATAGAGTGAGGTAAAGTTTGAGGATAGAGTTAGGTTTTTCATTAGGCATATCCTTTGGGTTAGGGTTTGGGTGAGTTAATGATTAGGGGTAGTTATATACTTAGGCTTTGAGTTACCTTTGAGGTTGGAGTTAGGTTTTAAGATAGGGTAGAAGAAGGGCTGGTTTAATGATGCGGTGCAGAATTCAGTTTATAATTCGATTTTTAGGATTAGGGTGATATTTAACTTGGAGGTCAGGTTAGGTTTTCCATTCGGGTTGGGGTTGGGTTTCCAGTAAAAGCGAGTATGGGTTACTTTCAGGGATAGTGTTATAGGAAGGCTCAGGTTTTCCACTAGGTCTCAGTTTAGCGTTAGATTTTAGTTTAGGATTATTTCTTGAGTATATTATGAGATTTAGAGTTTAGGTTCAGTTTATAGTAAAGCTGAGGGTTCTGTTTTAAATTATGTTTGGAGTGGGTGTTGGATTAGGTTTGGGGTTTCTTTGTTATTTATGCCAGGTTTTGGTTTGGGTTATTTATGTATTAAATTAATTACCGTGACATTGATAAGTAACATTATTTTTCCAGTGTGCGTTTCTATAATACATAATTCATATTCATATATTGCACTGTGCTTCAGCACCCAGAGTCAGTTCTTGCTTTCCCTTATGTTTGACCCACCCCTTGCCTCTTCTACCACCTCTCTTTTTCCTTAATTTCTTGTAACCACTAATGTGTTGTCTGTATTTATGAGTTTTTGGGTTTTTTGTTGTTGCTTTCAATTTTACATCCCAAGTATGAGAGAAATTCTATGGTTCTGAGGCTATTACTATTTGATTTATTTCCCTTAGCATGGTAATCTCCAGACCCATCCATGTTGTCACAATCGGCAATATTTCATCTTACTTCTGGGCGTGTAGTGTTTCACTGGGTATTTGTACCACATCTCGTGCATCCAATCACTTGTTGAAGAACAAATTGGTTGTTGACATATCTTCACCACCATAACTTGTACTGCAAGGAACACAGGGGTACCTATATCTCTATAAGTACATGTTTTCAGATGTGGAGAGTGGATACCCAGAGAAGAGATTGCATGGTTTTATGGCATATTTATTCTTAACTTTCTGGAGAACCTCTGTACTGTTTTCCATCGTTGCTGCCAATTGACATGTCCACCTGCAGCATATTGGAGTTCTTTATTCCCACAGCCTCTCCATACTCGTTATTACTTGTCTTGTGGATCATAGCCTTTCTATTAATAACAGGGATGAAGTGGTAGTTCATGGCATTTCTCTAATAGTCAGTGTACTTAAACGTTTTGTATGTATCTCTTCGTTGTTTGATTAATCTCTCTTCTTGGGGGAAGTGTCTGTCCAAGTCCTCTGCCTATGTGTTCATCGGATTGTTTGTTAGTCTAGTGTTGAGTTCGAGGAGTTGTTTATGTAGTTTAGATTTTAACCCCTTTTCAGTCATTACTTGCAAATGTCTTCTCCCAGTCTGTCGGTAGCCTTTTTCTTTCTTGATGGTTTCTTTGGCTGTGCAGAAGCTTTTACTTTTAGTACAGTCCCATTCATTTCTTTTGACTTTTACATCTCTTCCCTTTGAGGTAACATTCATAACATTCTTTCTGATGCAAGGTCTACAGTTTTGGGACCTACGCTTTCTTCTATGCAATTTATCATTATTGGTAGTATGTTTGGGTATTTGGTCCAGTTTTAGATAATTTTGGTATATGTTGAAAATTGTCAGTCTAGTGTCATTCTTTTGCATGTGATATTCTCTATGCCGTAGCACCATTTATGGAAAATGGTTTCTTTGCTTCATGTTATATTTTTGGCTTTCCTTAGAAAACAATCTCCACATATATATGTGGGATTACTTTTGGGTTTTCAGTTCTTCTTCATTGGTGTGTATGTGCCTATTTTTCTGCAAATACCCTGCTGCTTATATTATTGTCATTGTGTGTTATAGATTGAAGTCAAAGAGTGTGAAACCTTCACAATTTTTGTTTTTTTCCTTCGGATGCCTGTGTTTATTTGGGGTCTCCTTAGATTCCATACATATCTGTTGAAGTTTTTCTTGAAATCTTTCAAAAAACTGTCCTTGGAATTTTGATGGGGATGGCATTAAATCTGTTCATTGCTTTGTGTAACATGACCATTTCAATGAGGTTCATTCGTCCCATTTATGAACATAAAATCTCTGCATTTCTTTGTGCCTTCTTCAATTTCTTTTTGTTATTCAGCGTTTATTTATTTATTCATTTATTTATTTATTTCTATTCATTTTTATTGTTAGACTTATTGGTGTGACATCTGTTAGCAAGGATTTCATAGGTTTCAGGCATACAATTCTACTGTGCATTGTCAACTTGATGTATAATCAGTTCACCACCTAATGCGATGTCTCTTCACATCACCTTATATTTAGCTTCACCCCCACCTCTCCCAGCCTCTCCCTTTTCTCCCCTCCCTAACCCACTCATCCCGAAATAAACATTAAATTATTGATTGTGTCCATGGTTATTTGTTTGTTGATTTCTTTTCTCTTTGCTTTCAGTTTTATATTCCGCATATGAGTGAAGTCATACATTTCTTTCATTTTCCTGTGAGGCTGATTTCCCTAAGCATGTTGATCTCCAGGTACATCCATGTTGTTGCAAATGGCAATATTTCATCTTTTCTCACACCTGAGTAGTATTCCATCAAAAATTAACTCAAAATAGATTAAAAACCTTCATTTAAGTCCTGTAACAATACACTGTATAGAAGAAGATATTGGTACTGAACTTGTAGACCTAGGACTCAATTAAGAAATCATGAACCGGTCATCAAAGGCAAGGGAGGTATTAGCAAAAATAAATGAATGGGACTATATCAAACTAAAAAGCTTCTGCAAAGCCAAAGAAACCTTCAATTTCTTTTACCATCTTGTGCTTCTCAGACTTTAGGTCCCTCATCCCCTGTGTTAAGTTTCCTCTCAGCATTGAGGTTAGGTTTAACATAGAAGTTAGGGTTTGTGTTGGACAGAGCTTTAGGGTTATTGCTCTTTTTAGGTCGGTGGTATCAGTTAGAGTCAGAGTTATAATTAAGGTTAGTGTTAGCGTTCAGTTGGTCATTAGAATTAGGTTTAACTTTAGGTTTATATTGACTTTTGAAGTTCGGGTTTCACTTTCAATTACTCTTTTGATTAGTGTTAGTGTAATTTCTAGAATTTGGTTTAAGGGAAAGCACGGGTTATTTAATGGGTACATTTAGGTGTGTGCTTAGTTTCTGATGAGTTTAGAAACCACGTTAGGTTCAGGTAACTAGCTATGGTTAGAATTAGGTTTAGGGTTAGGGTTAGGGTTAGAGTTAGGTTTGAGGTTATTTTTATAGTTTTTAATTAGGGGTGGTTTAGGTTTAAGACTAAGTTAGTGTCTGTAGGGAAGCCTAGCTTTACCTTTAGGTAGACGTTATGGTTTAGATTTTGAGTTAGGCTAAGGATTAAAGATAAGGTTAGGTTTTATTTTATTATTAGAGTTAGCAGTAGGACAAAAGGTCCGTATGTGTTTAAGGTTAGATTTTGTGTTTAAGTTTAGATCTTCTGGCTTTACTCATGGTTCAATTGAGAGGTAGGTAAGAAGTAGTGTTTTACAGCAAGCTTTGAGGCAAGGATTGGCTCTAAATTGGGGATAAAGTTAGGGTTACAGTAAGGGCTGTGGTTGGGGTTAGGTTTACAGTTATGTTAAGGGTTATGTTTTAAGTTAAGTTTAAGGTGAGGTTTTGAGTTTGGTATGAGAGTGGGGTTAGATTTGTGTTTCCATTTAGGGGCAGGATTACAGTTAGGATTATGTTTTGAGTAAGCTTCAAGTTAGGGTAAGTGTTAGAATGAGTTTATGTTCAGAATTGATTTTGTGATGATGGTTAGTGTTAGTGTAGGATAAGAATTAATTGTGAGAATAGGATGAAAATTTAAAATGAAATTTTTTTTACTATTGATTTGGTTTGAAGTTAGGTTTTTAAATAAGTGTAAGAATAGTATTAGGTTCATTTTACAGTCTATGTTTAGGGGTAAGGCTGAGTTTATGATTAATGTTATGGATAGCATTCTGGTTATGTTTCCAATTAAGGTTTGGGTTGAGTTTTTGATTAAATTTAAGGTTACCGTTAAGATTAGGCTTACCATTGTTTTATGGTTTACTTTGAAATTGGGATGAGGTTTGGTGTTCTTTGTAGGTTATATCTGGGGTTATGGTTGGTGCACGATTGAGTGAAGGGGTAGGATGAGGGTTAGAGTGAGGTTTGAAGTTCGATTTTGGGTTAAAATTAGTTTTAAGTTTCAGGTGTGTGTTTAGGTTTAGGACTCCAGTTAGGCTTAAGTTTAGGGTAAGTGTGAACCTTTCAGTTAGGATTGTGATTAGAGATGAGGTTAGTTGTGAGGTTAAGTTTATGATCAGGTGCTGGTTAGGTTGAGCGCCGAGATGATGTTGACGCCAAGGGTTAGGTTTAGGGTTACGCTTAGGGATTTTGGTTATGTTCATGGTTCATGATCCAAGTAGATTTAGTTTTAGGTTTAGGGTTAGGGTTTGCTTTCAGTCAAGGGTTAGGGGTTAATTTGTGATAGATTTCATCTTTAAAGATAGAGAATAGCCCAGGTGTAGGGTTATACTTAGGGCTAGGTATAAGGTTAAGATTCCATTATGAGTTCCTTTGAAACTTAGGGTAAGGTTTGCGTTTAGAGTTCTCCTATGACTAAGTTTAGTGTTAGGTCCATCCTTGTGTTAGGTGTTGTGTTTGGGATAGTTTCAATACTTATTCCTTTTTTTTTTTAATTTTTGCCACCACATTGGCCTTTGAGATCATCAAAAGTGGTTTTCAACTTTCCATTTACCTAGAAGCAGCAATGAGGCGTGAATTCACATAGTCTATTCAAATGCTCATCATAGATCTCACTCTTCAGTCTTCTCTCAGGTTTTCAAGAATAACTTCTCAACTCTCAAAGCTCTTTATACTTATAAGATCAGGATTGAGAGGATGACTTCCCACCAAGATACCAAACACAAGTACCAACCACTTCCTTCCTTCCTCCCCGACCACAAAGCACAATCACCTATGAAATGCATAATAATGCGCATGAATCTGTTTTTCCCATTATCTCAAGTTTCCAATCTTTATTTTAGTTGTGTAAGAGTATTTCTGAAATGCTTACTATAATTCTGAGTAGAATACACACCATAAACAAAAAAAAAATACCAGAGGCTTCTGTTTGAAATATTCTAGAAGGCATGCACGCACAATCACTCTAGTATTTTGAACAGTCAAATGTAAAACATAATCAAAGTGCATTGTGTGCTTGCTGACACCACCCCCTGCCTCTTCTTTTCTTCATTTAAGAAAACAGTTCAGTGGTGTGAGTACAGTTAAACAAGGGGATGCCCCTGCTAAATGTACGCACACCTATCTCACAGAACATACAGTGAGACAGTAATTTGAGTTCATGTTATACACCACTAAAATTTCTCAGCAAGAGAACGGCTGCCTGTTCATCATGTTATATGGTCCCAGCCACACAACCACTAAGTATAGGGTAAAACAGACAAAAGTACGTATGTAATTGACCAGAACAAACCACCCTTTTACTCTGGTTTATCGTGGATCAAGCATTGCCTTGAAATATTGTATGAAGTGATACATCAAAATTATCCATTTGAAAACCTCAGAACCCTGGAGAGAGCAGCAGCTGGGGAAGCGGTTTGTCACCAACAGGAGTGCCCTTTGGCTACCGGATCCCAGGCTGATGCAGGCGGACAGCACTTGCAGGGCGCTCCCAACCTCTGCCAATTGAAAGATGAAGGCACCATGGACTTATAATCAGAACATTGGCTGACTGCGAAGTTACAGTTAGAGGGCCAGCCAATTGGGGCCCTGAGGCTGTATCAAGTGCTATGATGTCCTGCAGCCCCAGAGCCAATCATGAGACAATAGAACTGTCATGATTGTGAGTTCCATATTGTGATGCAGTGGGGAGCTGAGACCCTGGGAGAGGTATAGAGGTAAGTTTAGGACTTGTGTTAAGGATGAGATTCTGCGCAGCTTCAGCTTTGGTGTTAGCCTTAGAGTTAGCTTTGAGGTTAGAGATTTTGTTGAAATTGTGGTTCGTGTTCAGGATATGTAAAGGTGGGTGTGAGAGGTATGTGTACTGTTGTGGTTATGATTAGTGTAAGGATCCATCTTTGAGTTAGGCTATGTGTTAGGTTTCAGTTTAGGTTCAGGGCTAGATTTTGGATTGGGGTAGAAGAAGCTTTGAGGTTATGGTATTAGGAACACTGAAATGAGAAGGGCTATTGATAGAGTGAGGTAAAGCTTGAGGGTAGAGTTAGGTATTTTGTTAGGCATATCCTTTGGGTTAGGGTTTGGGTGAGTTAATGATTAGGGGTAGTTATATACTTAGGCTTAGAGTTACCTATGAGGTTGGAGTTAGGTTTTAATTTATGGTAGGAGAAGGACCGGTTTTAAGATGCAGTGAAGATTTCAGTTTATGATTCGGTTTTTAGGATTAGGGTGAGATTTAGCTTGGAGGTCATGGTTTGGTTTTGCTTAGACTAGGGGTTGGGTTTCGAGTAAAAGCCAGTATGGGTTACTTTCAGGGATAGTGTTATTGGTAGACTTAGGTTTTCAATTAAGGCTCGGTTTAGCATTAGATTTTGTTTTAGGATTATTTCTTAAGTATATTATGAGATGTAGAGTTAAGGTTCATTTTATAGTTAAGCTGAGGGCTCTGTTTTAAATTAAGTTTGGACTTAATGTAGGATTAGGTTTGGGGTTTCGTTCTTTTTAAGCCAGGTTTATGGTTAGGGTTATTTATTTATGTATTAAATTAATTACGGTGAGATTTGTATTTGTATTTTAACACAAACATCAAAGCTGAGAAAAAAAATAACACAGGGGCTGAGGGACATATACTCTGGCAAACTAAAATGTTAAAAAAAGTTGAAGAAGGCACAAAGAAATGCCGAGATTTTATGTTCATAAATGGGACGAAAGAACCTCATTAAAATGGTCATGTTACACAAAGCAATGAATAGATTTAATGCCATCCCATCAAAATACCAATGACAGTTTTTCGAAAAATTTCAAAAAAACATCAACTGATTTGTATGGAATCTAAAAAGACCCCAAATAGCCACATGCATCCAGAGGAAAAAAAACAATAGGGGTTTAGGTTTCACACTCTTTGACTTCAATCTATAATACACAATGACAATAATATAAGCTGTATGGTATTTGGAGAAAAATAGGCACACACACACCAATGAAGAAGAATTGAAAACCCAGAAGTAATCCCACATATATATGTGGAGATTGTTTTCTAAGGAAAGCCAAAAATATAACATGAAGCAAAGAAAGCATTTTCAATAATTGGTGCTGGGGTATAGAGAAAATCATATGCAAAAGAATGAAACTAGACTGACAGGTTTCACCATATATCAAAATTAACTCAATCTGGACCAAAGACGTAAACATACTACCAATAATGATAAATTGCCTAGACGAAAGCGTAGGTCCCAAACCTGTAGACCTTGTTTCAGAAAGAGTTTTATGAATGTTACTTCAAAGGCAAGGGAAGTATAAGTAAAAAAAAAATGAATGGGACTGTACCAAACGTAAAGCTTCTGCACAGCCAAGGAGACCATAAGGAAAGCAAGAAGGATACCGACAGAGTGGGGAAAGACATTTGCAAGCAATGACTGAAAATGGGTTAAAATGTAAACTATATAAGGAACACCTAGAACTCAACAACAGACAAAAAAAAACAATCTGATTAACACATGGTCAATGGACTTGAACAGACACTTCCACCAAGAAGACAGATTATTCAAACTCCCAAGAGATTCACACAAAATGTATAAGTACACTAGCTATTAAAGAAATGCCATGAACTACCACTTCACAACTGTTATTAACAGAAAGGCTATGATCCACAGTACAGGTAATAACGACTGTTGTGGAGGCTGTAGGAATAAAGAACTCTCATATGCTGCACCTGGGCATGTCAATTGACAGCTACTATGGAAAACAGTACAGAGGTTCCCCAAAATTTTAAGAATAAAGATAACTTACAACAAAGCAATCCCTTCCCGTGGTATCCACTCTCCAAATCTGAAAACATGTACTCATAGAGATATAGGTACCCCTGTGTTCCTTGCAGTACAAGTTATGTTGGTCAAGACATGTCAATAACCAACATATTCTTCAACAAGTGATTGTATGCAGTAGATGTGGTAAAAATACCCAGTGAAACACTACTCGCCCAGAAGTAAAGATGAAATATTGCCATTTGTGACAACATGGATGTGTCTGGAGATGACCATGATAAGGGAAATAAATCAAATAGAAATCGCTCGGAAACATAGAACTTCACTCATACTTGGGATGTAAAAATGAAAGCAACAAAGGAAAATCCAAAAGCTCATAAGTACAGACAAAACGTTAGTGGTTACATGAAAGTAATGAAAAAGTGAGGTGGTAGAAGAAAAAAGGGGTGGGTCAAATATAGGGGGAAGGAAGAACTGACTCTGGGTGCTGAACGGACAACGCAATATATGAATATGAATCATGTATTATAGAAATGCACACTGGAAATTTAATGTTAGTAATCAATGTCCCCGAAATTAATTTAATACATAAATAATTAACCCTAACCATAAACCTGGCCTAAATAACAATGAAACACCAAAACTAATCCTACACCAACTCCAAATCTAATTTAAAACCGAACCCTCAGCTTTACTATCAACTGAACTCTAACACTAAATCTCATAATACACTCAAGAAATAATCCTAAACTGAAATCTAACGCTAAACCGAGCTTTCATTGAAAACCTGAGCCTTCCCATAACACTATCACTGAATGTAACCCATACCCGCTTTTACTCAAAACCCAATGGCAACTCGAATTGAATACCCAACACTGACCTCCAAGCTGATTCTCAACCTAATCCTAAAAACCTAAATATAAACTGAAATCTTCACCGCATCATAAAACCGGCCCTTCTCCTACCCTAACTTATAAACTAACTCCAACCTCAAAGGTAACTCTAAGCCTAACTATATCACTACCCCTAATCATTAACTCACCCAAACTCTAACCCAAAGGATAGGCCTAAGGAAAAATCTAACACTACCCTCAAACTTTACCTCACTCTATGAATATTCCTTCTATGCAGAGCCCTTATTTAAATATTCTTAATACCATAACCTCAAAGCTTCTTCTAACCCAATCCAAATTTTAGCGCAGAACCAAACCTGAAAACTAACACATGGCCTATCTCAAAGATGGACCCTTACACTCATCATAACCACACAGTACACAGACCTCTCACCCCCTCCTTTACATATGCTGAACACTAACCACAATTTAAATAAAATCTCTAACCTCAAAGCTAACTCTAAGGCTAACACCAAAGCTGAAGCTGCGCAGAATCTCTTCCTTAAAACAAGTCCTAAACTTACACTATACCTCTCCCAGGGTCTCCGTTCCCCACTGCATAGTATTTTGGAACTCACAGTCAGGACAGTTGTATTGTCTCTTGATTGGCTCTAGGACCACAAGACATCATAGCGCTTGATACAGCCTCAGGGCCCTGATTGGCTGGCCCTGTGTCTGTGACGTCGCGGTCAGCCAATGTTCTTATTATAGGTCTCTGGCGACTTCCTCTTTCCATCGCAGAGGTTTGGTGAGCCCTGCAAATGCTGTCTGCACGCATCAGCCTGGGATCTGGTGGGCCAAGGGCGCTCCTGTTGGCACCAAACCTCTTCTCCAAGCTGCTTCTCTCTCCAGGGTTCTGAGGTTTTCCAATGGATAATTTTGATGCATCACTTCATACCGATTTCTAGGCACTGCCAGGTCCCCGATAAACCAGAGTAAAAGGGTGGTTTGTACTGCACAATTACATACATACTTTTATCTGTTTTGCCCTATACTTAGTGGTTGTGTGGCGGTGACCCTAATACATGAAGAAGAGGCAGCCGTTCTCTTGCCAAGGAATTTTAGTGATGTATAACCTGAACTCACCTTACTGTCTCTGTGTTTGTTCTGTGAGATAGGTGAGCGTTCATTTAGCAGGGGCTACCCCTTCCTTAACTGTACTCACACCACTGAACTGCTTTCCTCAAGGAAGAAGGGAGGTGGCAGGGGGTGGGGACAGCAAGCACAGAATGCACTTTGATTATGTTTTACAAATGACTGCTCATAATACTAGAGTCTATGTGTGTGCATGCCTTCTAAGATATTTAGAATAGAAGCCTCTGGTATTTTTTTTATTTATGTTTTGTATTCTACTCAGAATTATAGTAGGTATTTCAGAAATAAACTTAAATAACTAAAATACGAATGGAAACTAGAGATAAATGTGAAAAACAGATTCATGCCCATTATTAAGCATTTCATAGGTGATTGATTTTTGGGGTCGGGGAGGAAGGAAGGCAATGGCTGGTACTTGTGTTTGTTATTTTTTGGAAAATCATCCTCCCAATCCTGATCTAATAACTGTAAATAGCTTTGGGATTTGAGAAGTTATTTTTTGAAAACCTTAGAGAAGACTGAGTAGTCAAATCTATGATGAGCATTAGAATAGACTATGTGAGTTCAGGCCCCATTGATACTTGTAGGTAAATGGAAAGTTGAAAACCACTTTTGATGATCTCAAAGACCAATGTGGTGGTATAAATTGAAAAAAACATCAGTATTAAAACTATCCCAAACACAATACCTAACTCAAGGAAGAACCTAACCTTAAACTTACTCATAAGTGAGCCCTAAACACAAACCTAACCCTAACTTTCAATGGAACTCATGATGGAATCTTAACCGTATTCCTAGTCCTAAGTCTAACCCTACACCTAGCCCATACTCTAACATTAACCATGAACTCAATCCCAATTTACACCCAAACCCTTGACTCAAAGCAGACCCTAAACCTAAACCTAAATCTAAATCTACTTGGAACATGAACCATGAACATAACCAAAATCCCTAAGCGTAACCCCAAACCTAACCCTGGGCGTCAACATCATCTTGGCCCTCACCCTAACCAGCACCTGATTGTAAACTTAACCTCAAAACTAACCTTATCTTTAATCACAATCCTAACTGAAAGTTTCACACTTATCCTACACCTAATCCTAACTGGAGACCTGAACATAAACATACACCTGAAACTTAAAACTAATTTTAACCCAAAATCAAAATTCAAACCTCACTTTAACCCTCATCCTACCCCTTCACTAAATCATGCACCAATCATAACCCCAGCATATAACCTACAAAGAACACTAAATCTAATACCAATTTCAGAGTAAACCATTAAAAAATGGTAAGCCTAACCTTAACAGTAACCTTAAATTTAATCACAAACTCAACCCAAACCTTAGTCCTTTCCTTAAATGTAAACATAACCAGAACCCTATCCATAACAGTAATCCTAAACTCAGCCTTAACCCTCAACCTAGACTTTGAAATGATCCTAACACTATCCTTATATTAATTAAAACCCTAACTTCAAACCTAAACCTAAGTCATTAATATTTCATTTTAAATTTGCATCCTAATCTCAAAATTAATTCTAATCCTACACTAACACTAATAAGGTGATGGAAAGAGAAGTCACATTAGGTGGTGATCTTATTATACATCAAGTTGATAATGCACTGTAGAATTGTATGCCTGAAACCTATGTAATCCTTGTTAACAGATGTCACCCCAATAAGTCTAACAATAACAATGAATTAAAAAAAAAAACAAAATAAAATCAATTCTGAAACTAAACTCATTCTAACATCCTAACTTGAAGCTTACTCAAAACTTAATTCTAAGTGTAACCTGCCCCTAAATGGAAACACAAAGCTAACACCACTCTCATACCAAACTCAATATCTCACCTTAAAGTTAACTTAAAACATAATCCTTAACATAACTGTAAACTTATCCTTAACCCCAGCCCTTACACTACCCCTAACTTTATCCCCAATTTAGAGCCAATCCCTGCCTCAAAGCTTACCCTAAAACACTACCTCTTACCTACCTCTCAATTGAACCTTGAATATAATAAAAATACCTAAACATAAGCACAAAATCTAACCTTAAACACAATTGGACCTTTTGTTCTACTGCCAACCCTAATTATAAAATCAAACCTAAGTTTATCTTTAACCTTTAGCCTAACTCAAAATCTAAACCATAACTTCTACCTAAAGCTAAAGTTAGGCTTCCCGACAGACCCTATCTTGCTCTTAAACCTACACCACTCCTAATTAAAAACAAAGAAAATAACCTCAAACCTAATTCTAACCCTAACCCTAAACCTAAACCTAATGCTAAACATAGCTACTTACCAGAACCTAACATGGATTCTAACCTCATCAGAAACTAAACGCATACCCTCAATCTACCCATTACATAAACCATGCTTTCCCTTAACCCAAATTCTAGACCTAACACTAACGCTAATCCTAACAGTAATTGAAAGTGAAAACCGAACTTCAAAATTCAATATAACCCTAAACTTAATCCTCATTCTAATGATCAACTGAACGCTAAAACTAATCTTAATTATAACTCTGATTCTAACTGATCCCACCGACCTAAAAATAGCAATAAGTCTAAAGCTCAGTCCAACACAAACCCTAATTGGTATTTTAACCCTAACCTCAATCCTGGGAAGAAATGAGCCCTAATTGAAAACCTGAGGCTTCACATAACATTATCCCTGAGAGTAACCCGTACTCGCTTTTACTCAAAACCCAACCCCAACTCGAATGGAAAACTCAACCTTCACCTCCAACCTAAATCTCACCCTATTCCTGAAAACCGAATCATAAACTGAAATCGGCTCCGCATCATAAAACCGGCCCTTCACCTACCCTAACTTAAAACCTAACTCCAACCTCAAAGGTAGCTCTAAGCCTAACCATATCACTACCAATAATCATTAACTCACCCAAATCCTAACCCAAAGGATATGCCTAAAGAAAAACCTAACTCTACCCTCAAACTTTACCTCACTCTATCAATAGCTGTTCCACCCAGTACCCTCATTTAAGTATTCTTAATTCCATAACCTCAAAGCTTCTTCTAACCCAATTCAACCTCTAGCACAGAACTTAACCTGAAACCTAAAACATAGCATAAATCAAAGATGGATCCTTACACTAATCATAACCACAACCGTACACATACCTCTCACCCCCACTTATACATACCCTGAAAACTACCCACAATTTAAACAAAATCTCTAACTTCAAAGTTAACTCTAAAGCTAACACCAAAGCTGAAGCCTCGCAGAATCTCATCCTTAACACTGGTCCTAAACTTACCTCTATACATCTCCCAGGGTCTTTGCTCCACACTGCATCGCATTTTGGAATTCACAATCATGACAGTTCTACTGTCTCGTGAATGGCTCTGGGGCCACAAGACATCTTAGTGCTTGATACAGCCTCAGGGTCCCGGTCTGCTGGCCCTGAAACTGTGACGTCACTGTCGGCCAATGTTCTGATTATAGGACTCTGGCGCCTTCCTCTTTCCAACGCGGGGCATGGGGGCCCCCGGGAAGATCAGTCCCCCTGCATCAGCATGGGAACCGGTGGGCCAAGGGCGCTCTTGTTGGCGCCAAACCTCTTCTCCAAGCTGCTGTTCTCTCCAGGGCTCTGAGGTTTTCAAATGGATAAATTTGATGCATCACTTCATACCTATTTCAAGGAATTGCAAGGTCCTTGATAAACCAGAGTAAAAGTGTGGTTTGTTCTGGACAATTACGTACGTACTTTTATGTGTTTTCCCCTATACTTAGTGGTTGTGTGGCTGGGATAAAAATACATGAAGAACAGGCAGCCATTCGCTTTCTGAGGAATTTTAGAAGTGTATAACATGAACTCAACTTACTGTGTCTCTGTATGTTCTGTGAGATAGGTGTGCATTCATTTAGCTAGGGCATCCGCTTCTTTAACTGTACTCACATCACTGAACTGTTTCCCTAAATGAAGAAGGGAGGCGGCAAGGGGTGGGTACAGCAAGCACACAATTCACTTTGATTATGTTTTACAATTGACTGTTCAAAATCCTCGAGTATATGTGCGTGCATGCCTTCTGGAATATTTAAAATAGAAGCCTCTTGTATTTTTTTTATTTATGCTTTGTATTCTACTCAGAATTATAGTAAGTATTTCAGAAATAGTCTTACACAACTAAAATACAAAATGGAAACCTGAGATAATGCGAAAAACAGATTCATGCGCATTATTAGGAAATTCATAGGTGATTGTACTTTGGGGTCATGGAGGGAGGAAGGGAGTGGCTGGTACTTGTGTTTGTTATTTTTGTGGGAAGTCATCCTTTCATTCCTGATCTGATTACAGTAAAGAGATTTGAGATTTGAGAAGTTGTTTTTGAAAACGGGAGAGAAGACTGTGTAGTGAGATCTATAATGGGCATTTGAATAGACTACGTGAGTTCAGGCCCCATTGCTGCTACTAGGTAAATGAAAAGTTGAAAACCACTTTTGATGATCTCAAAGGCCAATTTGGTGGCAACAATTAAAAAAAAAAAAAGGAATAAGTATTAAAACTATCCCAAACACAATACCTAATTCAAGGAAGAACTTAACCATAAACTTACTCATAAGTGAACCATAAACCCAAAATTAACCCTAACTTTCAGTGGAACTCATAATGGAATCTTAACCTTATTCCTAGCCCTAAGTGTAACCATACACCTGGCCTATTCTTGAACCTTAACCATGAACTCAATCCCAATTTATACTCAAAACTTTGACTCAAAGGAAATCCTAACCCTAAACCTAAAACTAAATCTACTTGGAACATGAACCATGAACATTACCAAAATCCCTAAGCGTAACCCCAAACCTAACCCTGGTTGTCAATATCATCTTGGCCCTCACCCTAACCAGCACCTGATCATAAACTTTACCTCACAAATAACCTTATCTCTAATCACAATCCTAACTGAAAAGGTCACACTTACCCTAAACCTAAGCCTAAAATGAGTCCTAACACTAAACATACACATAAAACTTAAAACTGATATTAACCCGAAATCGAACTTCAAGCCTCACTCTAGCCCTCATCCTACCCCTTCACTAAATTGTACACCAAACATAACCCCAGCATGTAACCTACAAAGAACACTAAACCAAATTCCAATTTCAAAGGAAACCATAAAAAAATGGTAAGCCTAACCTTAACAGTAACCTTAACTTTTATCACAAACTCAACCCAAAACTTAAATGTAAACATAATCAGAACCCTATCCATAACAATAATCATAAACTCAGCCTTATCCCTAAACCTAGATTGTAAAATGAACCTAACACTATCTTTATACTTAATAAAATACCTAACCTGAAACTTAAACCTAAGTCCTAAAAATTTCATTTTAAATTTTCATCCTAATCTCACAATTAATTCTAATCCTACACTAACACTAACCATCATCACAATATCAATTCTGAACCTAAACTCATTCTAACACTTACCCTAACTTGAAGCATACTCAAAACTTAATCCTAAATGTAATCCTGCCCCTAAATGGAAACACAAAGCTAACCCAACTCTCATAAAAAACTGAAAACCGAACCTTAAACTTAACTAAATACATAAGCCTTATCATAAGTGTAAACATAACCCTAAACCCAGACCTTACTGTAACCCTAACTTTATCCCGAATTTAGAGCCAATCCCTGCCTCAAAGCTTACCATAAAACACTACTTCTTACCTACTTCTCAATTGAAACATGAATAAAACAAAAAAAACTAAACTTAGGCACAAAATCTAACCTTAAACACAATCGGACTTTTGTTCCCCTGCTATCCCTAATAATAAAATCAACCCGAAACTTATTTTTAACCCTTAGCCTAACTCAATATCTAAACCATAATGTCTACCTAAACCTAAAGTTAGGCTTCCCTACATACCCTATCTTATTCTTAAACCTATACAACCCCTAATTGAAAACTGAAGAAATAACCTCAAACATAACTCTAACCCTAACCCTAACCCTAAACCTAATGCGAACCATAGCTAGTTACCTGAACCTAACATGGTTTCTAACCTCATCAGAAACTAAGCACATACCCTAAATCTACCCATTACATAACATGTGCCTTCCCGTAAACCAAATTCTACATCTAACACTAAGCCTAATCATAACAGTAATTGAAAGTGAAACCCAACTTCAAAAGTCAATATAACCCTAATGTTTACCTTAATTCTTATGATCAACTGAATGCTAAACCTAACCTGAATTATAACTTTGACTCTAACTGATATCACCGACCTAAAAAGAGCAATAACCCTAAAGCTCAGTGCAACACAAACCCTAATTTGTATGTTAACCCTAACCTCAATGATGAGAAAACACATAACACAGGGGCTGAGGGACCTATACTCTGACACACACAAGATGTTAAAAGAAATTGAAGGTTTCTTTTGCTTTGCAGAAGCTTTTTAGTTTGATATAGTCCCATTCATTTATTTTGGCTTATACTTCCCTTGCCTTTGAGGACCGGTTCATGAAGTCTTCCTTGAGTCCTAGGTCTATAAGTTTAGTACCAATGTCTTCTTCTATACAGTTTATTGTTGCAGGTCTGATATGAAGGTCTTTAATCCATTTTGAGTTAATTTTTGATGGAATATTTCTGAGCTATAAGAAAAGATGAAATATTGCCATTTTCAAAAACATGGAGGGATCTGTAGATCATCATGCTTAGTGAAATAAGTCAGCCAGAGAAATCAAAGAACTGTATGACTTCATTCATATGCGGAATATAAAATTGAAAGCAAAGAAAAAAAGAAATGCACAAGCAAAAAGCCCATGGTCACAATCAATGATTTAATGTTTACATGGGGACGAGTGGGTAAGGGAGGGCAGAAAGGGGAGGGGGTGGGAGAGGAGGGGGCGAAGCTAAATATAAGGTGATGAAAAGAGAAGTCACATTAGGTGGTGAACTGATTATACATCAAGTTGGCAATGCACTGTAGAATTGTATGCTTGAAACCTATGTAATCCTAGCTAAGAGATGTCACCCCAATAAGTCTAACAATAAAAATGAATTGAAAAAATAATTAAATAAATAAATAAATGAATATACGCTGATTAAAAGAAAGGAAATTGAAGAAGGCACAAAGAAATGCAGAGATTTTAGGTTCAAAAATGGGACGAATGAAACTCATTAAAATGGTCATGTTACACAAAGCAATGAACAGATTTAATGCCATCCCCATCAAAATTCCAATGACAGTTTTTCGAAAAAGTTGAAGAAAAATATCAACAGATTGGTATGCAATCAAAAAAGAACCCAAATAGCCACATGTATCCGAAGGAAATAAACAATACGGGTGAAGGCTTCACACTCTTTGACTTCAATCTATAACACACAATGACAATACTATAAGCAGCAGGGTATTTGAAGAAAAATAGGCACCCACACACCAGTGAAAAAGAACTGAAAACCCAGAAGGAATCCCACATATATATGTGGAGATCGTTTTGTAAGGAAAGCCAAATATATAAGACGAAGCAAAGAAAACATTTTCCATAAATGGTGCTGGGACATAGAGAAAATCACATGCAAAAGAATGAAACTAGACTGACAGTTTTCACCATATACCAAAATTAACTCAATCTGGACCGAAGATTAAACATACTACCAATAATGATAAATTGCATCGAAGAAAGCGTAGGTCACAAACCTGTAGACCTTGCTTCAGAAAGAGTTTTATGAACGTTACCTCAAAGGCAAGAGATGTAATAGTCAAAAGAAATGAATGGGACTGGACCAAACGTAAAATCTTCTGCACGGCAAAGAAACCATCAAGAAAGCAAAGAGGCCCCCGACAGATTGGGAGAAGACATTTGCAAGCAATGACGGAAAAGGGGTTAAAATCTAAACTATATAAAGAACTCCTTGATCTCAACACCAGACAATCAATCCGATTAACACATGGGCAGAGGACTTGCACAGACACTTCCCCCAAGAAGACAGATTATTCAAACAACCAAGAGATGCATACAAAATGTTTAAGTACACCAGCTATTAGAGAAATGCCATGAGCTACCACTTCACACCTGTTACTAATAGAAAGGCTATGATCCACAAGACAAGTAATAACGAGTGTTGGAGTGGCTGTGGGTATAAAGAACGCTCATATACTGCAGGAGCGCATTTCAATAGACACAACAACTATGGAAAACTGTACGGAGGTTCACCAAAATATTAAGAATAATGAAACCATACAACTAAGCATTCCCTTCTCTGGGTATCCACCCTCCAAATCTGAAAAAACGTACTCATAGAGATATAGGT
>PVJL010016979.1:0-19476 GCA_004026885.1 Lyroderma lyra | reverse complement strand
AACCTTCATCCTGACCAGCATAGAGACCCTGAGAGTACTCACAAGCTGAATAGCACAGAGACACTCAGCATACTTCAAATCTCAGCAGGACAAAACCCCAAGGAGACTTAAAGCCAGACCAGTACAGACAACCAGCCAACTTCCAACCTGACCAGGACAGGGAACTCTGGCAGACACTTAACCTGACAACACAGACACCTCAGCAGACATGGAACCTGACTAGCAAAAACACTCCATCAAACCCAAAACCAGATAGGCACAGTATGCCATCAGTCTTCCAACCTCACCAGCAGATAAATCAAAACACACCCTAACCTGACTAGGACAGTGTCCCCAGGCATACCTTTAAAACAAACAGCATGGAGACCTGAGGCAGACACTAAGTGAGAACACCACTGAAATATCAGAAGACTTTCAAATGCACACAAACCTTAGGAAGATCCTTAAACTGAGTAATCCCAGGAACCCCTGAAAGACCCAAATTGACATATCATAGAGACCCCCAAAAGACTGCCAATTTTATCAACATAGTTACCCCCAGACGACCCCAAATCAATACAGCATAGAAACAGTAGGCAGACACCCAACCTGATAAGCACAGAGACCACAGGTTGACCTCAAACCTAACCAGGCACAGAGACACTAGGCTGACCCTCATTCTGACCAGCTCCTTGACACCCAGAAGACCCCAAATCTGAGCAGCAGAGAAACCCCAGCAGAAACACAACAGGACTAGCACAAAAACTCCAGCAGAACTCCACCTAGACCAGCAAAGAAACAACTGACAGTTCCCTAACCTGAACAGAACCCTCACCCCAGCAGACCTGCAACCTGACCAGAGCAGAGTCCACAGGCAGAGAGCCCTGTGAGTAGTACAGAGACCCCAGCAGACCCTCAACCTCACCAGCACAGACTCCAAAGACTCACACCAATTCTGACCAACACAGACACCACTGCCAGGACTCCAGTTGGACCAGCACTGAGATCCCAAGTAGACCTCTAACTTGACCAGCAAGAAATCAGCAGCACAACCTCAACCAGGCAAGAAGAGTACCAGGAAGTTCTCCAACCTGAGCAGCAAAAAGATCAAACCAGACAACCCACCTGAGCAGCACACAGACCAGAGGATGATCGTTATCATTACTGGGCACACAGATGCCCAGAAGAACCCTGCCATGAGCAACATATAAACCCCTGGTAGACCCATAACCAGACTACCACAGAGACCCAAGAAAGACTCTCAACATGACTAGCCATAGAGAACTCAGGCAGACACCCAAACTGAACACCACAGAAACCCAAGGTTGACCTTGAACATGAAAAGTGCAGTGACCCTATGGAGACCTCAAAACAACAGCACAGAGACACAGAACACCCCCCAGGCAATCCCCCAAATTGACTGGGTACAAAGATGCTGAGTTGACCCCTAAAATGACCAGCACAGAAACCCAGGCAGACTTGTAAACAGACCAGCACAGGGATGTGGGGCAGACCTCTAACCTCATGACAAGTGAGACCCCAAAATAATCCCTAACTTGACCAGTGCAAAGACACCCAAAATACCCCCATTTAGAACGGAACAGAGAAAGCTAGCAGGACATCAAACCAATCAGCACAGAAACTCCCAGAAAATGTCAACCTAGAAGAAAAAAGAACTCCAGTATAACCCAAAACTAATTAGCAAAGAAACGTCTAGAAGACCTCAACCTGATCAACACAGAGACACCGAGCAGAACTCAAACCTGCCCAAAATGGGAACCACCGACTGATCTGAACCTGACTAGAACAGAGACCCCCACCAACTTTTAACATGTCCAACACAGAGACCTCAGGAAGAAAATCAACATGACAAGTATAGGGACCCATGCAGACCTAGAACATAAGCAGGAAAGAGACCTCCAGAAGATGTTCAGCTTGAAAAGTACAGTATCCAACAGTACATTAACCTAAGCAGCAGAGAAAACCCAGAAAATCTCTAAACACACCAGCACAGATACCCAAAGCAAACACCCTACATGACCAGGCACAAAGATCTTCAGTGCATTTTTATCCTAACCAGCACTGAGTACACTGAAAGAAGCCTCAAGTGACCAACATAGAGACTTTGGGGAGACCCAAACACTGAGCATCCCCGATTGCCCAGCAAATCCCAATCTGACCAGAACAGAGCCTTCCAAGGTAATCAATACAGAAAACCAGGGCACACATGACACAAGCAGAGACACAAGCAGACACCAAACCTGACTGGGACCAACACCAGGCAAATTTCA
The DNA here is from genome assembly GCA_004026885.1 of Lyroderma lyra. Lineage (NCBI taxonomy): Eukaryota > Metazoa > Chordata > Mammalia > Chiroptera > Megadermatidae > Lyroderma > Lyroderma lyra. The sequence continues at coordinate 17,206 of PVJL010016979.1, read as the reverse complement.
AATGTGATTGGAAGCAGAGACCTCAGCAGAATTCCAACCTTCTCAGCACAGATATCCTTTACTGATCCCAACCTGACCAGAAGAGAGAGCACCCATTGACCTCAAACTAGACCAAAACAGATACGTAGGCAGAAACTCAACATGCCAAGTCAGGATCCCATGCAGGCCTGGAACCTGACCAGGAAAAAGACCCCTAGTATACACCTGACCCGGCAAGCACAATAAACAACAGTCAGTCCATTAACCTGATAAAAAGTATGACGTCTAGAAATCTCCAAGCAGACAAGCACAGAAACCCACAGAAACCCCTGACTTGATCAGGTAAAAAGATCTTCAGCACATCCCAATCCTAACAGAGAACCCTAATAGAACCCCCAAGTGACCAGCATAGAGACTCTTGGCAGATCCACACCTAACCATTACAGAGAGATATAGTAGACCCCAAACCTGATCATCACAAGGAGTCCCACAAGACGCCCAACCCAACACAACAAAGCCCATAATGCAGACCAGCGTTGTGACAAAACAGAGACCTGAGGCACACATTAGACTACCAGAAAGAACAACAGACCCCAAACCTGACCAGGACAGACTTAAGGCAGATTCCAAATGTGACTGAAAACAAAGAGGTTCAGCAGTCCTCTAATGTGACCATCCCAGAGTCCCCAGGCAGACACCCTAATTTTCCAGCAGACCAACCACATGCAGACCTCCAACCTGAGCAGCATAGAAACCCCCAGAAGCCCACTAAGCTGAATAGCTCAGAAACTCCCTGAAGACTCCTGAACTCACCAGCAAAGAGACCTTAAGCAGACTCAGAAATTGACCAGAACAGAGACCCACGGCCAACCTTCAAACTGTCCAGGACAAAATTCCAAGGCACACACTCAATGACAAACACAGACTTCAAAGACCTGGAATCTGATGAGCAAAGACACCCCAAAAATAGGTCCAGTACCCCATCTGCAACCAAACCTGACCATCAGAGATTTTAAAAGAGATCCCAATCTGACCAGTACTAAGTCCCCAGGCATAACTTCAACATGATGACAATAGAGACCCAAACTAGACACTAAGTGTGACCACCACAGAGACCCCAGCAGACTTCCAAATACACCATCAGAGAGACCCCAGGCAGACTCCCACCCTCACAAGCACAAAGACCTCTGAGAGACCTAAATTGACACAGAGACTCCAGAAAGTTCAATTACCCAAAGCAGATCCAAAACCAAGCCAGTGCATTAACTCTAGACAGACAACCAACCTGACCAGCACAGAGGCCCTAGGCTGACACACACATGACCAACACAGATACCCCAGCAAACCTTCAACAGTACCTGCAAAGAAACACCTGACAGATCCCCAACCTGAAAAGCACACTGACCCAAGGACACTGCAATCAAACCAAAACTGAGTCCCCAGGCAGATATTCCTGTGAACAACAGGGATATCCTAGCAGACTTCAAACATAACCAGGACAAAACCAAAGGCTACCTTCAAAACTCATTTAGCACAGAAATCTCCAGAAGACACCTATCATGACCAACACAAATTCCTCAGAAAGACACTCAATCTGACCAGCAGAGACCCCAAGATGACCTCCAAACTGACAGGCACCGAGACCCCTGGACAATCCTGACCTGACTGGCAACACAAACCCTTAGGCTCCCTGTAACCTGGACAACACAGAGATCAAGGCACACACTCAATGTGATGATCACAGAGACTCCAGCACACCTGGAACCTGTGAAGCAAAGAGACCCCTGCTGACCCCTAACCTGACCAGCACAATACCCTACCATTTCCTCCAAAACACCAGCAAAGTTTCAAAAGATTCCCAACCTAACCAGCACAGAGACTCCCAGCAGGCCCACAACCTGTACAGCAGAGAATACAGGCAGACCTCAAACCTGAGCAGCACAGAGACTCCTAGCATACCTTTAACATGACTGGGCACAAAATTTTCAGGATAACACCTAATCTGACCAGCACAAAGACCCCAGGCAAAGAGCCATGTGACCAGCACAGAGACCCGAGGAGATGCTCAACCAGTTCTGCACATCACCCTAGACAACATTATATTGACTAACACAGATACCCCTGGAAGACCCTCAACCTGAGAATCACAGAGAACCCAAATAGACCTCTAACCTTACCAGCAAGAAGCCACCAGAAGAACCCCAACCTGACCAGAAAAGTACCCAGAAGAGAAACCTGAGAACCAGAAAGATCAAGCCAGACCTCAAACCTGACTACATCAGAAAACTGAGTCAAACCCTTATCATTACTGGGCACACAGACAACCAGACGACCCCAGACATGACCAGTACATAAACCTCTGACAGGCCCATAACAAGACTGGCACTGAGATCCAAAGCAGACTCTCAACATGCCCAGGCACATAAATACTCATATGGCCCTTAAGCTGAGCCACACAGGGACCCAAAGCAGAACCCCAATATGACAAGCAGAGAGATCTCAGGCAGACTTTAAAACTGAGCAGCACAGAGACCCCTGGCAACCTCCAACTGCATCAGCACGGACACCCAACACAAACCTCCACCTAACTGGGTACAAACACTTTTCAGCAGTCAGTCAAACTGTCCATCATAGAAACTCCATGCAGGCCTCAACACTGACCAGCACAAAGATCCCAGGGAATCTCCAACCTTACCAGCCCAGAGACCCAACGTGAACCCTCACCTGATTGGGTACAAAGCTTTTGAGCAGATAGTCAAACTGATTAGCACAGAAAGGCCACGAAGACCTCAAAATTGACCAGGACACACACCCCAGGCAGACCTCCACACTCACCACCACAGAGACCACAGAGAGATACCCAACCTGATGGGCACAAAAACTACCAGAAGACCTTGAATGTAACCAGAACAAAGTACCTCACCAACATGTCAAAATAATCAACACAGAAATTTCCAGATGACCTCAACCTTACCAGTACAGAGACCCTAAGCAGAACCCAAACCTGCCCAGCACAGAGATCGCTGACTGATCCCAACCTAACCAGAATAGAGATCCACAGCCGACCTCAAACTTGACCAACACAAATACCTCAGGAAGGAACTCAACATGACAAGCAGAGGGACACATGCAGAACTAAAACCTGACAGAAAAAGTGACCCTCAGAAGACAACCAACTGGACAAGTAGAGTACCCAACTGTACATTAAATGGAGCAGCTGAGAGAACCCAGCAAATCTCCAAACAGACCAGCACAGATACCCAAAGCAGACCCCAAACCTCACCATGCACAAACATCTCCAGCGCATCCCCAACCTAACCAGTACAGGGAACCCAGACAGAACCCAAATGACCAGCATAGAAACTCTGGGCAGTACCTCACCCTGAACATCACAGACACCCCCAGCAGACCCTGAAACTGGCCATCACAGAGAGCCAAAGCAGACACCAATCTAACCAGAAGAGAGACCCCATGCACAATCTAGACAAGAAGAGACACCCCAGCAGACCCTAAACTTGACCAGAACAGACCCCAGTTAGATTCCAAATGTGATTGGGAACATAAAACCCAGCAGAACACCAAGCTGTCAAACACAGAAACCCCAAACTGATTCAGAACACAGACTACCCACCAAACTCAATCTCGAAAAACACGGAGAACTCAGGCAGAAACTCAACATGAAAAACACAGAATCCCCTGCAGACCTGGAACCTCACCAGGAAAAAGACCTTTAACAGACAACCAATATCTCAAGAAGAGTAACAAGCAGTCCTTTCACCTGACCAGCAGAGAGACCTCAGAAAATCTCCAAACAAACCACACAGATACCCAAAGCAGAATTCCATTCTGGCCAGAAAAAAAGATCTCCAGCTCATCCCCATCCTCACCAGAACAGAGAACCATGACAGAATACCCAAATGACCAGCATAGAGACTCCTCACAGACCCGCAACCTGAATATCACAGGGAGTTTCAGGAGACCCTGAACCTAACCATCACAGAGAGCCACAGCAGACCCCCAACGTGACCAGAACACATCTCCCTATGCAAACCTCCAATGTGCAGAATATAGTCCTCAGGCACAAACGAGACCAGCAGAAAAAAAAACAACTGGATTCTCAGAACCTCAGCGACAGACCACAGAAAGATTCCAAATGTGACTGAAAACAGAGACCTCCAGCAGACCCCTACCATGACCAGCACAGAATCCCCAGGCAGACATCCTATCTGATCATCAGCAAAACACTATGAAGTCCTTCAGCATAACTAGCACAGAAACCTCCACAAGACTTCTTAGCTGAATAGCTCAGAAACCCCAGGAGACTCCAAAGCTCAGCAGCAAAGAGGATACCAGCAGACTCAAATCCTGAAAAGCAGAGATAATCACAGTCAACCACCAACATGACCAGGACAGAGCACCAGCAGAACTGGAACTTGACCAGCAAAGAGACCTTCAACAGACACACAACATTATAGACACAATGCCCCATCGGTTCCCAAATGTGACTAGCAGAGTGATCAAAACCAACCCTAACCTGACCAGCACTGTGTCCCCAGGCATACCTTTAACATCACCAGCATAGAGACCCAAGCCAGACACTGAATGTGACCATCCCAGAAACACCAGCAGACTTTCAAATTCACCAGCACAGAGACCCCAGCCTGAACCCAACCCTGATAAGCACAGAGAACCCCGAAGTATCCAAATTGGCATGTTGTAGGGACCCCCTAAGAACTGACTACTTGACAAACACAACTACCCATAGTAGACCCCAAATCAGGCCTGCACAGAGTCTCTAGGAAGACACCCATTCTGACTAGCACTGAGATTGCAGGCTGACGCTCATTCTGACTATAACACAGACTCCTGGCAGGTCCCTAAGGTGACCAGCACAGAGAGCCCAGGCATAAACAAAGCAGAACCAGCACAGAAACCCCAAAAGACCCCAACTGGACCAGAAAAAAACAATTGGAAGAACCCAAACCTGAACATCTCATCGACCTCCAGAACTGTAACCTTAGCAAAACTAAGTTCCCAGGCAGATATACTTGTATCCAGCCAGAAAACAAAGTGGACTTCAAACATGACCAGGACAGAAACCACCCCCAAACCTCACTGAGCACAGAGATCCTCAGCAGGACCCTAACCTGACCTGCACAAAGTCCCCAGGTAGACACCAAATCTGACAAACACAGAGACCCTGAGATGATCTCCAAACTGACTAAAAGTAAGACCCCTGGCCGAGGCCCACCTGACTGGGAACACAGACTCCTAGCCTTTCTGTAACTGGCCAGCACAGAAATCAAGGCACAAACTCACCATGAGGATCACAGAGACTCCAGCAGACCTGGAACCTGAAAATCAGAGCCCCCTATTGACTTACAACTCATCCATCACAGCACCCTACCACTTCCCCAACAATACCAGAAGAGATCCAAACAGACCAACACAACCAGTACAGAGATTCCAAACTGACACCCAACATATGCAGCAGAGACCACAGGGAGATCTCCAAGCTGAGCAGCACAAGAACCACTGGCATACCCTCAACATGTCAAGGCACATAAATCCCAGGATGACCTCTAATCTTACCATTATAAAGACCTGTGGCAGACCCCAAACTTGACCATCACAGAGACCCCCAGCATACCCCAATTGACCAGCACAGACTCCCCAGAAGAACACCAATTCTAACTTGTAACAACATGCCAGGCAGACCCCTAATCTGACAAGAACAGAAACGTCTAGAAGACTTTTGACCTGAGCAATGAGAAATCACCAGAAGAACCCCAACCTGACCAGGGAGTACCCAGATGATTTTCAAGTTGAGCACCAGGAAGATCAAACCAGACCTACAACCTTACCGGTGCAGTCTGCACAGGCAGACCCTTAGCATTACTGGGCACACAGACACCCAGAAGACCCAGGACATGACTCGTATATGTACCCCTGGCAGGCCCAGGAGCAGAACAACATAGAGACCCAAGGGGAACTCTCAAAATTACCGGGCATATAAATTTCAGTATGGCCGCTAACCTAATCAGCACAGAGACCCAAGGCAGACCCATTATATGACAAGAAGACACCCCAAGCAGACCTCAAAACTGACCAGCACAAAGATCCAAGTCAATCTCCAACTTCACCAGCACAGAGAGCTATGGTAAACCCCCAAGCTGACTGGATAAAATAAAAAACCCTCAGCAGACAGCTGAACTGACCAGCACAGAAAATTCATGAAGACCTCAACACTGACCAGTGCAGACACCCTAGTTTGATCTCCAAACTCATGACAACAGAGACCCCAGGAAGATCCCCAACCTGACCAGCACAAAGTCCACCAGAAGGACCCAAACTTAACCAGAACAGAGAACCCCAACAGGACCTCAAACCAATCAGCAAATAAATTCTCAGAAGTCCTCAAACTGACCAGTAAAGATACCCTGAGCAGAACCCAAACCTGTTTAGCACAGAGACCCCTGACTGATCCCAACTTGACCAGAACAGAGACCCACAACCAACTTCAAAGTTGTCCAACACAGAGACCCCAGGAAAAAATCAACATGACTAGTACAGTTACACATGCAGACCTGGAATCTGACTAGGATATTGACCCCAGAAGACACCCAACTGGACAAGTAAAGTACCCAGTGACATATTCACCTGAGTAGCCAAGAGAACCCAGTAATTCTCCAAACAGATAACAACAGATATCCAAAGAATACCCTGCACTTGCAGGCACAAAGATCTACAAAACATCCCAATTTTAACCAGCACAGAGAACCCAGACAGAAACTTCAAATAACCAGCATAAAAACAAGGTTAAGACCTCCACCCTGAATATCACATGGAGACTCAGCAGACCCTACATCTGTCTATCACAGAGAGCCCCAGCAAACCTCAATCTGACCAGAAGAGAGGGCACAAAGCAGTCCTCCAATGTGACCAGAGCAGAGAACCAAGGAATACCTGAGACCAGCAAAGAGACACCAGCTAACCTCGAACTTGACCAAGACAGACCTCAGTCACATTCCAAATGTGACTGAAAACAGAGACATCCAGCAGACCCCTAACTTACCCAGGACAGAATCCCTAGTTAGACAATGAATCTAACCATTACAGAGAACCAATGCAGACGTCCAACCTGATCAGCAGAGAGATCCCCAGAAGACCTCTAAGATGAATAGCTTAGAAACTCCCAGAATTCCCCAGAACTCACCAGCAAAGAGACCACTAGCAGATTTAAAATATGATCAGCGCAGAGACCATCAGCTAACCTCCAAGCTGACCAGGACACTCAATATGAAAAGCTCAGAGAACCAGCAGACCCAGAACCTGACAGGCAAAGACAACCCCAGAAGACTCCAGACCTGATAGCATAGTACCCCATCAGTAACCAAACCTGACCAGCATAGAGTTCAATTGAGACCCCAAACTGACCAGCAATGTGTCCCCAGAGATACCTTCAACATGACAAGCATAGAGACCTGAGCAAAACACTAAGTGGGATCATCACAGAGACACCAGCAGACTTCTAAATTCACCAGCAAGGAGACCCCAAGCAGACCCCCATCCTAAGAAGCATAAAGATTTCTGAAATACCCAAACTGATATGTCATAAAGACCCCAGGAAGATCACCAACATTACCAATATAATTACCCCCAGCAGACTCCAAACAAGGCCAGCACAGAGACTTTAGGCAGACAGCAACTCTGACCAGCACAGAGACCCCAGTCAGACTCTAATCCTGACCAGCACACAGAGTCCCTGCAGACTTCCATTCTGAAAAGCACAGAGATTCCAGGCAGAAATACAACATGACCAGCACAGATAGGCCAGCAGAACCCCAACTGGACCAGCAAAAGACACCTGACAGACCTCCAACGTGAACAGAACCCAGACCCCAAGCAGACTGCAACCTAACCAAAACCGAGTCTCCAGATAGATATTGCTGTGACTAGCAAGGAGATTCAAGCAGACTTCAAATATGACCAGGAGAGTGACCAAAGGCGACCCCCAAAACTCATTGAGCACAGAAATTCCCAGAAGACATCTATCCTGACCAGTACAATGTCCTCAGGAAAACACCCAGTCTGATCACCAAAAAGACCTCGAGATAACCTCCAACCTGACTAGCACATAGACCGCTTGCCATTTTCCACGTGACTGGAAACATAAACCTTTAGCCTCCCTGTAACCTTGCTAGCAGAGATCAAGGCACAACAAACTCAATGTGATCATCAGAAACTCCAGCAGACCTGGAACCTGAGAAGAAAAGAGACCACTACTGACCTCCAACCTGAGCAGCAGAGTACCACATCATTTCCCCAACAACACCAGCAGAGATCCAACCAGACCCCCAACGGATCAAGATAGTCTCAGCATACCTCCAACCTGTGCAGCAGAGGATCCAGGCAGACCAGGCAAATAAATCTCAGTTTGACTTCTATACTATACTGATGATCATAGAGATCCCTAGCTGACACCTCAAATCTGACCAGCACAGAGACCCTAGGCAATCTCAAACCACGCCAGCACAGAGACCAACATTAACCCCCACCTGATTGGGTACAAACACATTCAGCAGACAGCCAAACTGACCAGCATAGAAACCCCTTGCAGACAACACTGACCAGCACAGAGACACCAGAGAATCTCCAATCTTACCAGCCCGGAGACCCAATGAAAACTGCCATGAGACTGGGTACAAAGATTTTGAGCAGACATCCAAACTGAGCAACAAAGAAATCCCATGCAGACTGTAACACTTACCAGCACAGAGACCCCAGGCAGACCTCCAAACTCATGACCACAGAGACCCTAGGAAGACCCCCAACCTGACCAGCACAAAGTCCACCAGAAGACCCCGAATATAACCAGAACAGAGAATTCCAGAAAGATGTAAAACTAATCAACACAGAATCTCACAGAAGACTTGAACTTGACGAGTACAGAGATCCTGAGCAGAACCCAAAACCTGTCCAGTACAGAGAACACCAAATGATCCCAACCTGACCAAAAGCGAAACCATCAATCAACCATGAACTTGATCAACACAGAGATCTCAGGAAGAAAACATGGCAAGCAGAGGGACCTGTGGAGAATTGAAATCTGAACAGGAAAGTGACCCAAAGAAGACAACCAAATGAGTAGAGTACACAACAGTGCGTTAACCTGAGTTGCTGAGAGTACCCAGAAAATCTTTAAACAGATCAGCTCAGTCTCCCAAAGCAGAACACGACCCTGACCAGGTACAAAGATCTCCAGCACATCCCCATCCTAACAAGCACAGAGCCCCAGACAGAACCCCCAAATGACCAATATAGAGGCTCCTGGCAGACCCACAACCTGACCATCACAGAGAGATTCAGCAGATCCCAAGCTTGACAATCACTGGAAGCCCCAGCTGACCTTCAAACTGAAAAGAACAGAGCCATAATGATAACCTTCACCTTGAACAGAGGAGACTTAAGGCACACACCAGACTACTGGAAAGACACCAGCAGATGCTAAACTTGACCATAACAGATCTCAGGCAGATTCCAAATGTGGTAGAAAACAGAGACCTCCAGCACAACCCTAAAGCATTTATCACAGGTACCCTGGCAGAACTGCAAGCTGACTAGCATAGAGAGGTCCACAAAACCCCTAAGCTGAATAGTTCAGAAACTCCCAGCAGTTCCCAGAACTCACCAGCAAAGAGACTTTCAGCAGACCTAAAACCTGACTAGTCCAGAGACCAAGAGCCAACCTCCAACCTGACCGGGACGAAGACACTAGGCACACACCCAACATGCCAAGCACAGAGACCCCAGCAGATCTGGATCCTGATAGGCAAAGACACCCTCAGAAGACCCAAGATCTGCTAGGCACAGTACCCCATCACTACCCCATCAGTACCTGACCAGAAGAGAGTTCAAAAAGTTCCCAACCTGATCAGCAATATGTCCCCAGGGATACCTTCAACATCACAAGCATAGCGATCCGAGCCAGACACTAAGTGTGACCACAAACAGAGACACCAGAAAACTTCCAAATTCACCAGCAAAAAGTCCTCAGACTGACCCTACCCTGACAAGCACAAAGATCACAAAAATACCCAAATTGACATGCCATAAAGACCCTAGGAAAACCACCAACATTACCAACATAAATGCCTCCAGCAGACTCCAAACCAGGCCAGCACAGAGATGTTAGGCAGACACCCACGCTGACCAGCACAGAAACCCCAGGCTGACTCGAATCCTGACCAGCTAACACTCACTGCAGACTCCCAATCTGATCAGCACAGAGATCCCAAGCAGAAAAACAACATGACCAGCACAGATACCCCAGCAGATCCTCAATAGGACCTGCAAAAAGACACCTGACAGATCCCCAACCTGAAGAGGACACAGACCCCAAGCAGGCCGCAACCTAACCAAAACCAAATCCCCAGGCAGATATCACTGCGACCAGCATGCAGATCTAAGCAGATTTCAAACATGACCAGAACAGAGAACAAAGGTTACCCCAAAAACTCATTGAGCACAGCAATCCCCAGAAGACACCTTTCCTGGCCAGCACAAATTCTTCAGGAAGGCACCCAATTTGATCAGCAGAAAGACACTGAGATGACCTCCAACCTGATTAACAGAAAGACCCCTGAGTGAATCCCAACTGACTGGGAACACATACCCCTAACCTCTTTGTGACCTGGCCAGCAGAAAGATAGAAGCACTGGTAGACCACCAATGTAATGACCACAAGGTACCCAGTAAGGTCCCTAAACTAACCAGCACAAAGACCTACAGAAGATTCTGAACCTGACCAGATCAGAGAACCCCAGCAAGATACCAAACTAATCAGCACAGGAGCCCCTAGAAAACCTCAGCCTGACCAGCACAAAGACCAAATGCAGACCCTCAACATGAGAAGAGAGACCCTAGGCAGACCTCAAAAATGTCTAGCACAGTGACCCCAGGTAAACCTCCAATCTTACAACCACAGAGATCCCAGGAAGACCCCCAACATGACCAGCCCAAAGTCCCATAGAACACCCCAAATCTGACCAGAAAAGAGAACGCCAGAAGGATGCCAAACTACTCTGCACAGAAACCCCCAGAAGACCTCAACTTGGCCAGAACAGATACACCTAGCAGAACTCCAACCTATCCATTACAGTCATCTCCAACAGATTCCAAACTTATAAAAACAGAGACCCCTCACAAACCTCAAACTTGACCAACACAGAGACCTCGGGCAGAATATCAACAAGACAATTACAATGAATTCTGCTGACCTGGCACCTTGTCGTGAAAAGGATCCCCAGCAGACATTGAACATGGCAAGCACAGTATCAGCAGTCAATTAACCTGAGCAGAAGAGAGAGACTCCAGAAAATCTTCAAACAGATTAGCAAACATAGTCCATGCAGACCCTTAACCTGACCAGACAAGAAGATCTACAGCACATCCCCCTCCTAACCAGCACAGAGGACCATGACAGAGCCTCTAAATATCTAACACAGGGACTTTGGCAGAACCCCCACCTGACCATCACTGAGCCCCATCAGTACGTGAACCTGACAACCACAGACAGCCCCAGCATAATTCCAACCTAACCAGAAAAGAGCGCCCAATGCAGACCTTCAACGTGACCAGTACACGGAACCCAGGCACATTTGAGACCAGCAGAGAGTCCCCAGGAGATCCCAAAATTTACCATGACCAATACCAGGCAGATTCCAAATGTGACTTGGAACACAGAATTCCAGTAGAACCACAACCTCCCCAGCACAGTCACCCAAAGTGACCCTAACCTGACCAGAACCAAGAACCCCTCATTGACCTCAAAAAACCAAAATGAGCCCTCATGCAAAAACTCAGCATGGCAAGCACAGGGATGCCAGCAGATCACCAACTGGACCAGCAAAGAAACACCTGACAGTTCCCAAACTGAAAAGAACACAGACCTTGAGCAGACTTGCAACCTGATCAAAACAGATTTTCCAGGTAGATATCCCTGTGTCCAGCACAGAGACCCAAGAAAACCTCAAGCATGACCTGCACATAGACCAAAAGCAGTTCCCCAAACTCGCTGAGCACAAAGATCCTCAAAAGACCCCTAACCTGACCAGCACTAAGTACCCAGGCAGACACTCAATGTGACCAGCATAGAGAGTTTGAGATGACCTCCATTATAACTATCACAGAGAACCCTGACAGATTACTACCTGACTTAAAATACAGATCCATAGCCTCCCTGTTACTGACCATCACAGAAATTAAGGCACACAATCAAGGTTACAGACACTCCAGAAGACCTGGAACATAAAAAGCAAAGAGAACTCTGCTGACCATGAAACATACTTGCAAAGTACCCGACCATTTTCTCAACAACACCAGCAGAGATCCAACCAGACCCCAAACCTGACCAGTACAGAGAATCCCAGCAGATCTCCAACTGTGCAGCAAAGACCTCAGGTAGACCACCAACCTGAGCTGACAGACATACACTTAACAACATGACCGGGAACAAAAAGCCCCGTATGACCCCTAACCTGACCATCACAGTGATCCTTCTCAGACCCACAACATGACCAGCCAGCACAGAAACCCCTAAAAATCTTCAAACCTGACCAGCACAGATTTCCTCAACAACCACCAATTCTGATGAGAATAGGCACCTATGGAGGTCCCCCAACTTGACCAGCCAGAGATCCTAGTAGACCTCTAAACTGACCAACACGAAATCACTAGCAGGTCCCCAATCTGACCACAAAAGTACCCAGAATCCTGCAACCTGAGCAGCAGGAAGATCAAACCTTTGTGATTTTTACTAATCAATGTCATCTCAATAAATTTAACAATAAAAAATACCTAAAAATTTGTCATTATGCTAATATTTGCTTTCATTTCAGGTTTTGAACTTAAATGTTATTTCATTAAATTTAACAATTAAATTATTTGAATAACCTTGATTATTTTCTGCAGTGTAGTGTTAAGGAAAGGTTAGCTATATGAGGTTTTCTAGTAAGGGGTTAATAAAGGAATCAAGTACTTGGCTCTCAATAAGGCAAGATTGCTCAGGTTTCTAGTGAGAATATTTCATAGTACAAGCAAGATTATTTTGGGGAGCTTAACTTACCAAATTTTTAAAACTGAGATGAAACACTAACACTGGTGCAAAGCCCCAAAGGAAATCATAATAGAATGGAAAGATTTTTATTTAAAAAAATAATACAGCTTTGTAGTGAAAAGTAAAAGATTTTTCCCCTTACAAAAGGAAATCCCACTGTCTATATTTAGGGTTCAAACAGCAAAACATTTATGGATACTTAACAAGTGTGTGAAAATCATCACTGTGAAATAAGTGTAGATTTCACAAAGTTAAGCTTAAGCAGTCAAGCTGCCATCGCCATTCTTTTCCAACCAGTAAAAGCCAGTCTCATTCTCATACCCAATAAATTCCTTTATCATTTTTAATAACACCCAAGCTCTTGAAAAGGCTAAAACTGGATAGAAAAGAAGGAAAGAATATAAAGAGAAATTTTCCTAATTGGACACTGAAATCTGTGGATGAAAGCACATAGGATGTTATTATTGTGACTGAGATGAATTTAATAAAACCCAGCATACTGACTGGGACAATTCAGGCCCCTGATGTTGGAAGACTTTTCAGACAAGACATTTTAAGTGTACACATATATGTACCTGAGTAATTTATAGCAATTACTTTAAAAATAAAAGAAAACAGAGAACACTAGTATATTTTGTCACTTTATGATTTTTACATCTTTATAATTTATAAGGTTTCCAAAATAAAATATTAAATTTAATGGAAGAAACTTAACAGGCAGCTGAAGCCACTGCATATAAATCTATTGAAAATCTTACATACACCCTTAGTATTATCAAAGGATACCAACCATCAGAAAGAGAAATATTATTCTACTTTTAACTATCTTTGGAAAATGTCAATAAAGCCCAAAGTGATTTGCATCCTGTAAAATAAAACTAGACATAAAATTTTAATCCTTAAACGTAAGTTTATACTTTTCTTAAACCAAAATGAAACAAAATAGAACAAGACAAAACCCTGGAAAGTACTACGCCACTTTTAATTTGGTGTAATCCTAGATGTAATTATGTGTTTCAATAAGATTTCACTTCTTTAATTGTGCCTGGACATATAAGTTCTTTAACTCTAAAATAATTTCTGAGCCACAAAATGAAGTTTACTAATGTAATTTCTTCCCCTCCATCAAGAGGTTGCAGTTTCAAAATAGATCTCATCTTACAAACGCAACCTAATATAACCGAAGGACAAATTCAAACTCCACAATGAAAAGGTACATTTCCTTTTGGTGTTATCTTAGAGGAATAGTTTAGGTTTGTGTGTGAACGCTGATGTAACCAAAAAGGTTTTCCCTAGTCCTGGTGAGTGATGCTATTTTATCTAATAATGGATCAGTTCACCCCCTTGTCAACACTGGTGCTGCAGCTATAGGCAGGAAAAATTAAAATTAGGATACACTCCGGTGTCTGGGGATCTGAAGGCTTTTGGTACACCAGAGACCAGAGGGCAAAGGGCTGGGCCTAGATTCTCTAAGGGCAGCGGTTCTCAACCTGTGGGTCATGACGCCTTTGGGGGTTGAATGACCCTTTCACAGGGGTCACCTAATACCATTGGAAAACACATATCAGATATTTACATAACAATTCATAACAGTAGCAAAATTACAGTTACAAAGTAGCAACAAAAATAATTTTATGGGGGTCACCACAACATGAGGAACTCTATTAAAGGGTCACATTAGAAAGGTTGAGAACCACTTCTCTAGAGGATTGTAAGAAAGCCCAGGAATGACTCTCCATTCCCAATTTTTCTCTACTTTATGACTGGGTGCAGTTCACTCACATGGCCCCTCATCGGAGCCTGGGCAATGACTCCACCCACTTTCAAAGGAGAACCCTGAGACTTCAACAAGTCTGGTCTCTCCCCTGATTCCTGGGCTTGTGTTCCAGTGCTGCACATCATTTCTGCATGATCCAGAACTCCTAACCTCTAAGATGTCCTCTGCTTTGAGAAACCACTAGGTAGTAGAAAGCTTTTGCCAGAGACTTGGAGCACACTGGGTCCTGATGGAGTGCAAGTGAAAACAGCCTTTTCTGCAGAGAATCTTGCTCTCACTGGGTTCTATTCACATTATCTTACAGGGAAGGAAACTGAGGCCTTCTCTCCTGAAAACCAACCAACCTGGCAGTGTTTGCTCCTAGTTCAAGTTTCACAGAATGGAGACAAATAATCCAAACTTTGTTCTCTTCAGGTGCCCAAAATGACGCTGGTTCAGGTTAATCCCTTGGAACTTGGCTCTTTCAGCCCATGAGCCTGGCAACTCTCCCCTTGTATCTATGGGTACTGGGCATGATGCCCAGAAATATGGTGCCCCTGCACAGTGACAGAGCTGCCTCCAACCATTTTATTTTGTTTATCTGAAAACCTCTCAAGTATTGTTTTTACTTCCAAGTTGGCAGTCATTGTGTGTGTGTGTTTGTGTGCATGTGTGTGTGTGTGATATGTGTATACACACACTTTTTTGTGTTGGGATTCTCAGAGAAAAAGACTCAGCATGAGAGGTGCCTCAATATATCAGAAATTTTATTCTCAAGGTAAACACCATGGACAGTTTAAGCCAGAGGCAGGGTCAGATTTGAAACAATGACACTGAAGTACATACACACTAGAAATGTAGCAAGGGCTTGGGTTTTCAGCCTGTGTACCACGGAATTATGGTAATGCTCTGTCATAGGACTGTTTAAAGGACTATCGATACACCACACCTACTATGATGCCTTGTTCATAGTAATCACATGATCAATGCTACCCGACGTTAGTACTATTTTTTTTAGTATAAATCTGAATAGGAGAGCAGGGACAGGCTCCAGCAGTGATCTCAAGGGTTCAATGTGTGTGAGGGATTTTTTACAGAGGAAGAAAAGTTTTGGAAAAATGTAGGAAAATGTCCTTACCCTTTGAAAGAAATCTGTGTGCTTGCTTACAATTATGGGGTCTGGCTCTTTGAAGTGAAGTTGATGATTGAATACGTGCACCTGTAGAGGCTGTCATGAGCTTGTGTAACAAAGCTGAGTTTGAATTGTTAAGGCAATAATATGCTCACACTTCTCAGTGTCACCTTAGTTTTCTGCACAATGCATTACACTTTAAACATTTGTGGAACCAAAAAGTAGGGGAGGGGGTGGGAGAGGAGGGGGGGAAGCTAAATATAAGGTGATGGAAAGAGAAGTCACATTAGGTGGTGAACTTATTATACATCAAGTTGACAATGAACTGTAGAATTGTATGCCTGAACCCTATGTAATCCTTGCTAACAGATGTCACCCTAATAAAAAAAATAAAAAAAAAAAAGCAGGTGTAGCTCTATGACTGGCCAGCAGAGGTCGCACCAAGGAGAGGGCTACCAGGATCTTAGTGCTGTGAAAGATAAAAACAGAGAGTGGCCTTGTCTTTGCTCAGGTGAGAAGTGTTTAAAGGGGAACAAAGAAGTGTAATGCCACCAGCCTTATTCTTTTTATGTAGTATTGCTTTGGCAATTCGAGGTCTTTTAGGGTTCCATATAAATCTAATAATTCTTTTATCTATTTCACGAAAGTATGATTGTGGGATTTTGATGGGTATTGCATTAAATCTGTAGATTGCTTTGGGCAGAATAGTCATTTTAACAATGTTAAGTCTTCCTATCCACGAACAGGGGATATTTTTCCACCTCTTAAAGTCTGTTTCAATTTCTTTCAAAAGTGTCTTATACTTCTCTGTGTATAAGTCTGTCACGTTCTTTGTTAAGTTAATTCCCAGGTATTTCATTCTTTTTGTTGTGATAGCAAAAGGAATGGACTCCCTCATTTCTTTTCCTGTGGATTCGTTCTTTATATAAAGGAATGCTGTTGATTTTTGTACATTGATTTTGTATCATGCAACTTTACTATATTCATTAATTGTTTCTAATAGTTTCCTGGTGGAATCTTTGCAATTTTTTATATAAAGGATCATGTCATCCGCAAATAGTGACAATTTGACCTCTTCTTTCCCAATTTGGATACCTTTGATTCCTTTCTCTTGCCTGATTGCTGTGGCTAGAACTTCCAGTACTATATTAAATAACAGTGGTGACAGGGGGCATCCCTGTCTTGTTCCTGATTTTAGGGGAATAGGTTTCAGCTTTTCCCC
>PVJL010016978.1:0-19480 GCA_004026885.1 Lyroderma lyra | reverse complement strand
GCTGGACCCCTCTCTTCCCCCTCCCCACCCTTCCCCTCCCCGCACGTCTGTGTTCTCTGCCTGGCGTTGGTGCCGGCTGTCCCCTCTGCCGGAAGACCCCAGGCGTGCTGCCCGCCCCGGACGTCAGTCACTGACTCCCCCTCATATCCCGGGTCTCACCCCCACACCGGCTCCTCGGGGGCGCCTTCTGCGTATCCCCACACCATACTCTCACCCGATCGCACGAGGCCGTCTTCCGTCTGAACACCGTCTTGTTCAGTGTGGCCTCTGCCACCCGTGTCCACCATCAGGCTCCTCAAAGTGGCCCGCCGACCCGCTCTGGTGCCCGGCCACCCCTGCCCAGGCCCACAGTCCCCAAGCTGCCGTGTGGCTGCACGCGATGCCTCCCCTTCTCCATGGGGCACGCGGTCTTCACCCCGAGGTGACCCTGAGTTTCTCAGGCTGCTGGACCTCTCGTAAGCCTGGCCAGCCTGCCGCCTGGGTAGGATCTGCTCTCTGAGTGTCCTACACATGCCCCAGGCGTCCCCGTGTGAGCCTGGCACCCCGCACGCCCCTCTGACGTCACTGTCCTGAGGAATGGGACCGCCGCCTTCCCAGCGCCAGGAGGCAGACGCCGGAGCCCGTGACAAATGCCACCTCCCTGGCCTGAGCTGCCCGGTTCTGTCCCTGTGCTGGGAGGCTTGCCCCCAACCCGTGCCCGCGTCACCTTGTGTCCACCTTCCAGCCTGACCCACACTGCCGACCCCAACAGGACCGGACCCGCGTCCCCCGCTCGGACCCCCGTGGCCCCCCTCACGGCGGAGTTTGGGTGTAACTACGAGGAGCCTCACGTCTGGGCCTGACTTCCTGTTGGCCCCCTCCCCAGGCCCCGGGGACCCCATTCCTGCCGGCCAGGCTGTGCTCAGACCGACGTTCGTCTTCCTTTTCCGATTCTTCCGCGTCGCGTGCTCCGACCCCTCCCCCGGCCCCCAGCTCTCGGCCGCTGCACGTCGTCCCTCAGGGCCCGGCGCCCCGGGCAGCGCCCCGACTGTCTGTGCCGCGGTCCTGCCACACTGCAGAGAAGTCGATGGGCCGTCCCCCGGGGCTCCCCGAGGACTTGAGAGCCCAAGCCGTGGCCCGCGCCCCGACCTGCGCGCTGAGTGGGCGAGCGGACAAGGACCGTGCTTCGGGAGGGCCGGCCCCACGCTGGGGAGCCCACCGGCCGTCCGCGTTGCAGGAGATGAAGTGAAACCTGTGCAGGTGGCCAGCCGGGCGTTTCCTGAGGGAAGCTGTTGGTCAGAGGCAAGTGTGCCTGCGCTCACCGCCTCCATCGGCGGGAAGGACAATGAGCGGGGAAGCCCGGCGCGCGTCCACGCGGCCCCACGGACACCGCGGCGCTGCAGACCGGCGCCCGGGAAGCCGGCCTCCCTCGGGCCGTGAGAGCTCGGCGCGGCTCGGCTTTGAGCTGCGGTCACAGGCTGTGTCGGCCGTGCGGCCCGAGGGCTTGGGGGGCGGCAGGGCCTTCCAGAGTGGCACAGGGGGCCGCCAGGAAAGTCCCCAGCCGCGTGATGCGAGGCGCGCAGGCGCTGCCGGCCGCACGTGGGGGTACGTGTTCGCACGCATCCACGTGTTCGCTGGCTCGTGGTTACGGAGCCCGAGGAAGGCCAAGACCGGGCCCCGGCCGGCGGGGGACCCGGAGAGCCCACGTCCCCGTCCGAGCCTGAGGCCGGGGGCGGGAGGAGTCGCCTGGCCTTTCCCTTCTAACCGACGAGGCCTCGGCTGGTCGTGCCAGGCCCACCCGCGCCGGGACGGAGACGGCCTGCTCCGCCCACCGCCGAGACGCTCACCTCACGCACGGCCTCACGGCCCTGTCACTCGCTGCCCGGCGTCAGGTCAGGGGACGTCGGCTCAGGGACAAGAAGCCAGGCCGCGGCAGACATCGGGGGAGGCACTCCGGGTCACGAAGGCCTTTTCGGCAAACCTGCGAGTTCCCCGTGGCCAGCCGGCAGCGTCACATGTGCTGTGAAGTTACCGAGACGCGGTCCTGGGGGTGCAGAGTGGAGAGGCAGCCCACCCAAGACACACGGGGACAGACGGGCAAAGACGCTCCCCGGCCCAGAGGGTCACCTTCCCCTCCTGTGAGGGGTGGCCTCAGGCCAGCGGCTGTGACAGAAACCCCACAGCCGGGCCGGCTCACACGACAAACACACCTCTCAGTGGCAGCTGGCGCAGCCCAGATCCCCGAGCCGCCAGAGCCCGGTTCACGTGGCCACCTTCTCCCCGCACGGCCCCCTGCTGCCCGCACGGCCCCCTGCTCCCCTTGTCCCCTCCCCCACCAGGCCCTGCAGACACCGCCGGAAACCCCGTTTCCCCTGGGCGGGGGTGGGGGGGGACGCTGTGTGCGCTAATTTGAATGATTACATTTCAGCCCGGGTTCGCGCGCGCGGGGTCTGCAAGCCTCCTCAGCGCGGGGCGCGATGGCTGCGGTTGTCATGGCTCCGTCTCCGAGCGGCCGCGGGGACGCGGGGTGACCTTCAGGCTAATGAGCCGCTCACTTTATTTTTATCCGGCGTCGCCCTGCACTTCTTGGAAGGGTTAACGTGCGTGGAATGTTCGTGGAGGCTCCCTGAAAAGCCAGGAGCACCGGAGTGTGTGCATGTGGGGTGGAACCGGCTTGGGATAAACGGAGCGAATTCTCATGGGATTCGCACGGAGGGGAGAAACTGGGAGCGTCCGGGTCGGAGTGGCCCCGTTTGGGGAGCGGGCTCACGGGGTGGCACGGCGCACGCCGCTCTGTCAGCGTCAGCGCAGCCCCAGTGCACGGTGTCCTGGGTGTCCACCCTGAAGGTGACACGGGAATGGAGGTGGCAGCACCCAAGCAGCACACTCGCGCCTTCCGGAGGCCTGGGCTCCCGTTCCGGTCCAGCCAAGCGCTGTTGCACTGAACCCTCCCCTGCCCACGGGTGTGGTTCGTTTCTCTGCCTGCAGATCGCGCAGGCGTGTGCGTGAAGGATGCGCATATTCCCACGTGCGGGAGGACGCACGCACTCCATCGTCCCGGGGGACTTGAGACAGGCTGCGAGAAGCAGGAGAGCAGCACTCCCGAGAAGGAGCAGTGCAGATGCAGGAGCAGGAGACAGGGACCGACGGAAAGCGCGGAAAGAGGCCTCACGCTGGGCCCTGAGCTCCCTGCAGTGCAGGAGGGTGCGGTGACGATCAGAGTCCTCATCACCACGAAGGAAGACACACTCTAGTTCTGGGGATGAGCGAGGCTTTTCTGAGAACTGGAGGCAAACTGGGACGTCTCGTCTCCGGCACTGAGGGTCCGTGGACGTGCCTTCCGCCACCCCGAATGCAGCGAGAAGTTTCTCCTGGCACGTTCCACAGAGGTTTTATAAAGCGATTCCTTGTCTCTCTGAGCTGCACCTGAGAGACACCAAGTGATGAGGCCCAAGCGCCCCCTCTTCTAGGGCGCCCCTCTGCCCACACCAGTGGTCGCTGTGCTCAGTGGGGGGATTCCCACCCCAGACCAACCCCGCCTGACTCACAGAGTGGCTCTGGGACGTACTTTAGAAATTAAAAAGTGCCCAAAATCATCCACTAAGTTACGACTTAAAGAAAAAAGGAAACCCGTCTTACAACTTTTCTTAAAAATATCTACTTCTTGAGTTTTACGACAAGTTGCCACCTGGCACGTCCTTGCCACAGCCCCGGACACACGAGAGAGCCCGCAACTGGGACCGCCCTCCCCTGCCCACCCACTGCCCGCTGGTCCCGGGAAGTCCGCGCAGGCACGCGGTTTAGAATCTGGAATTCCAGGTCGCGGCTTTGCCAACGTGAGATTCACAATGTATTTCCCCGGTCTTCCAGGTATTGCCATTTTCTACTTTTGAAGAGGACAGAAGGTTTGATTTCCAAAAGAAGGTTTGCGGTCATGTTCAAAGTCTCCGCTCCACTGTGCACACACGAGGAGGGATGTCTGGAGCAGAGAGAAGTGCCAGTGGGACATTCAGAGATAGTCGTCACGGAGGTGCGACGATTAGTATTATTACTGTGGGACCAGACTGTCCAAAAACACAAGCCAGTGGTGCGGGGTTTCTCACTCAAACCCACCGGGGATCCCAGAAAGCTATTAACATGCAGCTACTAGATACCTCTGATTAAGATGATTATTTCCTAATTTTTGCATGAATACTACTGTAAAGTTTTAATGTCTCTGTAAATACATGAGGAAGGCTGTCTTATAAGTATGGAAATTTTACACTCATGCTTGTAAAAACTGTTTAAATCCTTCAAGTGCATCTTGGGGGTGACAGATAATTGGCAGTTTGCCTGACTTTTTTGTATCGATTTAACTCTATGCCAATGGACACAGGTGTGCCTGCTCTCTTCTTAACTTCCAAGCACCCGTGTTTGGCAACGAGGAGAAATTGTTGCATAATGAAGCCTGCCTGCCACCCCCACCCCCGCCTTTGCCTATTTAGCCTGAAGTCTTTTCAGTGGTTGCGTCTGAAACCTTTGTAGGGAGCCGAATGCTTTTGTGAGTTATGTTTCGATTTAACTGTGCTATGGAAAAACCCAGGGATGGGGAACTTGTGTGTGTGCGTGTGTGTGTGTGTGTGTGTGCATGTGTGCATGTGTGTGTGCACGCGCGCACATGTGCTAGTTGTATGTGTAGTGTGGTTATGTGCATTGGTTAAGTGCTTATTTGTTGGTTATGTGTTGAGTGTGTGTTGGTTGGGGGCATGCGTGCATGCATGTGTGTGCTAGTTGTGTGTTCAGTGTGTGTTGGTTAAGTGTGTGTGTTGGTTATGTGTTGATTGCGTGTTGGTTGGGAGGTGTGTGCACGTGTGTGTTGGTTGGGGTGTGTGTGCACGTGCGTGTTGGTTGGGGTGTGTGTGCACGTGTGTGTTGGTTGGGGTGTGTGTGCGTGTGTGTTGGGTGTGTGTGCATGTGTGTGTTGGTTGGGGTGTGTGTGCGTGTGTGTTGGGTGTGTGTGCACGTGCGTGTTGGTTGAGTGTTGAGGCCGTGTGAGTGAATGCACGGTTCGCATTAGGTTCCCCTCACAGAGCTGTAGAACATGTGTGGAAGAAACGCTGTGGCCTGGGGTTGAGAGGCCAGGTTCCAGTCCCCTGTCGCCATCGAGCAAGTCCTCCTGACCTGTCAGTGCATCTCCTGGGAGCTCAGTTTCCTCGATGGCAGGCCGGCGTTAGGGCCGTGACCACTCTAACTCCCCGTGTGCCGAGGAGGTGAGTGGCGGGCGGGCGAGCGAAGTTTCGTCTGTGCTTACAGCCGCTCCCCATCGCTCGCCTCAGCGCCCCAGTTCCGCCTCCTGACAGATCACCGGCGGCATTAGATTAGTTGTATAATTATTTCATTACAGGTTACAATGTAATAATAGAAATGAAATGCACAATAAATGTAATGTGCTTGAATCATCCTGAAACCATCCCACCCCTCCCCCACCCCCGCTCCGTGAAACCGGCCCCTGGTGCCAAGAAGGTTGAGGGGCCCCTGCCATGGACACACGGTTTCCACAGCACAGTCCACGTCTGCATGGCCAGTCCTCATGCCTCCCTGGGATTTAGTTCTTACTTTAACTTCTTGAGTAGTTTTACCTTTTTCCTGAAGACTTTATTTTTGAGGTTAGTTTTAGGTTCACAGTAAAATGAAAAGGAAAGTACCGAGAGCCCCCGTGTACCCCCTGCCCCATAGCATCGCCCGGGGTTTCCGGGCACGTGTTGGTTCCCTCCCGGTGTCATGCATGCCGTGGGTTTGGGCGCATGCACCCGCCATTGCGGTGCATCACGCAGAGGAGTCCACGGCTCCCCAAGCCCAGGCTGACCTTCCAGCACAGTCCAAGACCCTCCGCAGACCTCAGTTGCCACCTTTGAGCTTGCAACACTGTACCAACACCTCCTCTAAATGGAATTCCGGGTAGGTGCTGGCCAGCGTCAGCCCCATGGGGACGTGCCTCGTCTGGACAGAGGAGTGGGTCCGTGCAGACCCTACAAGAGCATCTTCGGTGGCCCCTGGGTACTGCTTTGTCCCTTCGCTCGCTCGGGGCGTGTTTACGACCTGCTTACTGTGTGCTGAGGATGTGATGCCGACGAGGCCGGAGGGCTCCGCCCCGAGGACGAGGACAGTGGGACTCTGTTACCCGACGGGCCACGTGGAAATGCTGTCATTCAAAAAAACTCTGAATTCTTATTTTAAACAAACTGCTGTCTCAGGTTCCCTAGGCCCTGCACCTGGGCTTTGAAGTAGAGGGTTTTCACAGGTGAAGTTCGTCTCAGCTGTTGGCTGTTGTTTTGTAGCTGGTGAAGTGTTTGTAACCCAGTGTGTGACTATTACTTCTCCTCAGCTTTGACACATACGTGCTTAGGGACACTCTTTCTAATAGTTTACGCACATTGTTGATAAAATACTCATCAGAAAGAGCCTGATGGTGGGCCCCAGCGACTGCTGTCCAGGGGGCACTGGGCAGCGTGGAATCTTCCACAGCGTTCAGTCCGTTATGCATGCGTGCTGGGGCATCCTGTCCAGGACTTCGGCTGAGGACAGGAACTGATGTGATGGGTGGTTTGATGTAATTAGAAAACTGGTTGCTCGGGCGGGTTGCGTTTGCGGTGAGTTCATTGTGGCGTGATTTTGGACGGATCCTTGGTGCTTTTATACATCAGCAAGTACGTGGCCTGTGTTTAGCTCCAGCAGGAGACTATCGCGGGCATCGCTGTGGCCACGGAGATGATGGCGGTAGTGAGCTCCCCGCCCCTGATCTTTCCTAAGGTCTGAAACGTGCAGGAACGCAGAACCCCTTGTATGGGGCAGGCTGAGAGCCCAGAATGAGGTTTCTGAAGGTGTGTTTTCTACTAAAAGATTAATCCTGAAGATGCAGTTATTAGTGGGGAAACCAACGCACTGAGGTAAAGTGTAGATACCTTCTAATTGTAATGGAGCTGGGGAAACCGAACTCTCTGTATAACGTGAAGAAAAATAATTTGGGCACCTTTCCGGCCCCAGAGCTGGATCTGGGAATACAGTCACGTTGGTAAGGAATTTGAAATGCACCCCAAGTGATTTCAGGGGTCTGATGGGACCCTGTGAGGACCTGCACGTGCTGTCACTTTTGTAGGTCCCTGTTCCCCACCTTGGATTTGTCACATCTCAGACCAGAAGACTGGGGCATCAAGAGTGTTAGCTATGCTCTTACCTCGCCTGACCTGCGTGTTTATGTAACTCAAATTACATGGCCTCATTTTCTTCACTGATTTCCAAGATTCTATGCAAGGGAGGCATGGAGGGTAGGGAGTAGAAAAAATTTCACAAGCCCAGAGAAGCCCGTGGTAGGACTGAGTCTGACACTTTACAGAGGTAAAGAGGTTCTTTATTTCCACTGACTTTAGTTGAGAATTATAGCTGCACAGTTTGTCGGAAGTAGTGTTACTCTCTACTGAGATTAAATCATAGTTATCAGAGATGACCTCATAACAAATTCTAGTAGAGGGAAGTCACTTCCTCCAGACTCATGATGCTTTTCAACTATTTGTTTCCCTCACTAACAATTGCATTTTCATGTATGTGTTTACTTTTTATCGCCTCCTGCCCATCAGACTATGAATCTCTCAGTATCAGGGATCATGCCTTGGTTTATACGTCAGTATGTGTAAACGTGGCCCCTCGCAGAGCACCTGACACTTAACTTCAAACCAAAGTTGGAATTAGTGTGTGTGTGTGTGTGTGTGTGTGTGTGTGAACTTCTGAAATTTAAACTCGGTACTGCCTCCAGAATTATACCAAGTAATCATCGTCGTGCATCCTAGGGGTGCCCGGACTGGGTAACCTTTAGGGTCTTCACACTGGATGTTCTAAAACCAACACGGATTTAAGACTAAGGACTTCCGTGGAGCTGTATCTGCTCCTCCTGCTGTGGAGGTAACAGAGGAAGGAGCACCATCACTAGGAAGTTTATGATCAAGTCAAGGGATCGACATCAACTCACACAAAACAATTAGTGGCTAAAATACACACTGGATGTCAAAGACCTCACATGAATAAAATAAGGTAAGTTATCTCAGAATTAATTATTACATAGATTGCATGTTGAAATGGTAATGTTCTAGATATGTTGGGTTAGATAAAATGTTACTACAAATGTAAAAATGAAATATGAAAGGTAATTCAGTTTAACAAGCACCAAGGTAATTCATATTCAGTGGACCCGCACTATAAGAAATGCTAAGGAAAGTTTGTTAGGTTAAAGAAAAGTAACAGGTGGTAACTGAATCTAGGAGATTTAGTAAAGCTCACTGGCTATGGCAAATATGTGGACAAACACTATATCAATATTTTCCTTATCTAAATTTTTAAAGAGAACAGGAGACTTTTTAAAATTACAAATTATAAAACTATTTTGTTATGTGCATAGACACCAAATATGCTAGTGGGACTCTATATTTTACATGAAGTAACACAACATTAGGTATAAATAAATTATAGTAACTTATAGATGTATATTGCAATCCTAGGTCAACCATTAAAAACATTTAAAGAATATAGCTGAAAGGTCAATGCAGGGATTAAAATAAAATGCCAAAAAAAAAAAACAAAAAAAAACTTCGATTAATCTGAAAGGAGAGACAGAAACGAAAGCAGAGGAGAGAAAAGGGAAGCAAATAGTAAAATGTAGACCTAAATTCAACCTTCTTAATAATTGGAAGAAATATAAATGGACTAGAACACTGATTAAAAGACAGAGACTGTCATACCTGATGGAAAAGCAAGGTCAAAGCTATGTTATCTTAAGAGCTGCACTTAAGATTCAGTGACATATACGAGGGCTGTCCAGAAAAAATCCAGCCGTGAATGCCTCTATTTTTCATGTTACATGGCTGGAGACTTTCTGACAGCCCTTGTATACCGACATGTCTGTGTGGCATAGTAGAATTCTAACATTGACACAGGAGCACCGGGATACAGACTAACCAGAAGCAATGCACATGTGTACTGCAAACAGTAATTAAAATCTGGAATAGCTAGAGCACTACTAGAAAAAATACTATGAGGCAAAGCATCCTACCAAAGGCAAGGAAGAGCATTTCATCATAATGAACGACTACGTCAGCAAGAGATAATAATTAAACCTGTGTACAAGCTTAGTAACAGAGGCTCAAAATATGCGTACCGAAAAATGAGGTGAGAGATAAATACACTATCATAGTAAAACTCTGTTCTTAGTAATCTATAAAAAAACTAGACAAAAAATCAGTAGGGATACAGAACCTAAATTATAAATTATGAGTATAAATCTATATATTTATAAATCCCTACATTTAAATTATAAATCTAAATTATGGGATCTAAATGATTTAATTGACATTTATGGAAACTCCACCCCATGCTGCAGAACCCACACTATTTTCAAGTGTATGTGGAATGCTTATCATGGTAATTCATATTCTGAGCCATAATATAACACTTAGTCAATTTCAAAAGATTGAAATATTACAGTGTGTCGTATGGCCACAATGGAATTGCACTTGAAATCAATAAGAATAAGAGCTCTAGAAAAGCCCCAAATATTTTTATGTTAAATGATGAACTTTAAAAAACCTCATCCATCAAAGAAGAAATCACAATGGAAAAGAAAAATAATTCAAACTAAATGAAAATGAAAATACTACATATCAAATTTTATGGAATGTAGTTAAAGTAGTGCTTACAGGAAAATTTATAACTCCAAAATGCTTAGTTTAGAAAGGAAGTGATTTAAATCAATGATCTAATTTTCCACTTTAAGAAACTAGAAAAAACTGAGCACATTAAACCCAGAGTCACTAGAAGGAAGGAAATGACAGAGATAAGAACAGAAATAAATGAAATAGGAACAGACAAAAGCAAGTGAGAATATCATGATGCCCAACCGGGTCTTCTAAAAATATTAATAAAATTCATAAGCCCCTAGCAAGAATAATTCAGAAAAAAGAGAAAGAACGTAAGTTAATAATATTAGTAATGAAAGGTGAGACGTCATTCAGACCCTACGGCCGTCAAACATATAATAAAGGAATATTATGAACAACTTTATGCCAATAAACTTGATAAATTTATTGACAATTTGTCAACAAATGACAGTAAAATGGACAAATTTCTCAAAAAAACACAACTTATCCAAAAAGGAACCCTTATGCACCGCTTTGGGAATGCGAATTGGTACAGCCGCTATGGAAACCAGTATGGAGTTTCCTCAGAAATTTAAGAATTGAATTACCATTTGACCCCGTAATTCAACGTCTGGGTGTATAGCCCCAAAATTTGAAAGCATTTCTCCGTAGAAAATTACGTGCACTGCAGCCCTGTTCACGGTGGCCAAGTCATGGAAACCACCAAAGTGTCACCTTCAGTGGAGGGCTGGATGAAGAAGCCATGGTCCATGTACACAGGGGGATAGTACTCGGCCTTGAGAGAAGATGACATACCGCCATCTGTGACAACGTGCACGGATCTTGAGATCACCAGGCTGAGCGAAATAAGCCCGACAGAAACAGTCAAGAACCACAGGACTTCATTCACATGTGGGATATAAAACAGAAAGCAACCAAGGAACAAGACGAACGAATAAAGAAACACGATCTCAATAGAAACAGACAACAGTTCAGTGGTTACTAGAGTGGGACGGGGGTCACATACACGGTGACGGAAAGAGAACCGACTCTGGGTGGTGCGCACACGGCGCAACGTACAGGTGACATGTTGTACAACTGTGCGCCTGAAACCTATGACAGTTCACTCACCATTGTCACCCAATAAATTTAATAAAAAAGAAGCAAAAGCATACAAATGTGAGCGAGGACACAGTGCCACGTGAGAAGGATGAAAGGCAGAAGGGTTTGGAGGCTCCATGTGAATGTCTCCTCTGGGTTTTTGTGGAGAATGCAAAGCTATGCGGGAAATCTCATAAGAATAGATTTTCCTGTGATGTGTCTCTACTTTCTCCTGCCAACTGGATTGGAAATTTCACAAATAAAAATGTTTCTTGTGGTAAAAAAAAAAAAATTGTACAAGATGAAAGGAAAAATCTGAATAGGTTTGTGTCTATCAAAGACCTTAAACTTTCTATCAAAATAATTTTCTACAAAGAGAACTCTAGACCCAGATGGTTTCATTTGGTGAATTCTTTCAAACATCTAAGGAAGAAATATTACGACTCCTACAATAGTCTTTTAGAAAATAGAGAAAGAAGGTTTCCCAACTCATTTTAGGAGGGCAGCGTAATTATAACACCAAAACCAGACAAAGGAGTCACAGCAAAAGAAAATTACAGACAATATCCCTTAAGAACATGGATGCTGAAGTCTTTAACAAGATGTTGGCACGTCAATCCAATGATACATAACAAGGATACATTGTGACCACGAAGCCTTGATTGTAAGAATGTAAAGTTGGTTTACCGTTTAAATCAATATAATCCTCCATAGTAATTGAAGAAAGAAGAAAGTGATATATTCATCTAAATAAATGCAGAAAAAGCACTGGATAAAAATGAAAACTTATTGAGGAAAAATAACTTTTCTCAGGAAACTAGTGATAAAATGGAATTTCCTCAGTCTGATAAAAGGCATCTACAAAGCCCTTCATGTAACATAATCCTTAACGTTGAAGGGCTGGATGCTTTCCTTCTGCTGTGGAGGACGATGCAAGGATGCCCACCATCGTGGCCATTCAGCGTGTGCTACAGGCCCTAACCAGCGTAGAAAGACGAGAAGCAGAAATCAAAAACACACAGATGGGAAACGAAGGAGCAAAACTGTTCTGTTCACAGACAACATCATTGTCTACACAGAAAACTCTAAATTATTGACAACAACAGCAGCTGATCAGGACAAATATTGCATTTAACCAATCTCTGATAAAAGCCAGTACTCAAAAATAAAAATTGAATTTCTATATACTAGCAGCAAATAATTGAAAAATAAAATTACACACTTGATCTTAGCCAAAAGGTCAAGAAGTGATTGAAAAATAAAATTAAAAATTCATGTGTAATAGCATCAAAAAGCATGAAATACTTAGATGTAACGTTAACAAAAGACAGGCAACATTGGAAACAACAAACTTTGCTGAGAATAAATAAGTAAGTGCTGAGCTACACAAGCATACCATGTTCATGAATAGGTAGAGCGCTCAATAATGTTAAAATCTCAGTCATCTCCAGTTCCATCCGCCTTTTCAACACCGTCCCAGTCTTAATCCCATGAAAGATTTAAAAATAGTTGATTTTAACATTGATAGGGAAGCACAGAGAACATAGACTAGCCCCAAAGTTGTGAGAGAGAGCTTCTGCCACTTGAGTCCGTGACTCCTTAGAAAACAGTCACCAAACAGTGTGGGTTTTGTTTAAGAATGTGTGAGAAGGACAATGGAATACAGTGGTGGTTCTAGAACCCAGACTTAGGTGCCCAATCGATTTTTAACTAAGACAGCTAGGAAGTTCAATGGGAAAAGTAAGTCTTTTCAACAAATATTACTGAAATAACTTGATACCCATAATAGGAAAAGAAGGAACGTGGCCTGCCTCACGTCATAAACGAGAATTAATTGTGAGATGGACTGTAGACATGCAAGTGTGACGAAAACAGCTCTATAAACAGGAGCAGGCAGAGGTTTCTTGGAAGACAATATTCACAATATTAGACATAAAACAAACCAACAAACACCACCTTTCTGCTCTTTAAAAATCTGGTTAAAAAGAGAGAAGGAGCAGACCCAGACTGGGAGAAAATATTCCCAGTTCGTGCAGGTGACCAAGGACTTTGAGTATCATTCTTACACTCAGTAACCAAGGACACAACTTACCCTAAAAAGTGGGCAAATGACGTGAGCAGTCACGTTGCTCAGGAAGACAAACGCCGGCCACGGGCTCACGCTCAGTCACCAGCAAGGTGCGGATCCATTGGGATGACCAGGACCTGACCACAGAGCGTCTGTGTGTGACGGGGGCCCGGGAAGAGAGCCTGACTTGTCCGCGGAGCTGGCCCTGTGCGCCCCGATGGGGAAGGACGCTGGGGTGCGTGTATTTTCTGCTCCCTGACCCCCCAGGACGGGTCCAGCGCTGGGCAGGCACTTAGAGGGAGGACGTGGGCTCAGGGAAGCAGGACGTCTGTGCTGAGTGCAGAGGTGGTGGCAGTGCCCCCTCATGGGCTGCTGGGACTGCAGGCATGTTAGGGATCCCCCTCCCCAATGTCGCGTCCACGCAGAAGAAAGAGAAACCGGCTGGAGGGTGTGGGCCGCGGAGCAGCACTCGGTGTCTGTGCCCCGATGAGCCCAGCCGTGGGCCAGGAAGCCCCAGTGCCATTAAGTCTTGTCACCATCAGGTCACAGGAACCCCGGACACCTTAGAAGCACCGCACATACGCCCCAAAGAGGCCATGAGAGTGGGGTCGCATCTGGGACTCTTGTAATGTGGGGACCTTCTCCGCTCACCCCCGCCCCAACCAGAGCACACAGGCCTGCGGCTCGCTGTCCCCACCAGAGCGGACCGGTGCGGAGCAGGACAGCTTGAGTGTCATGTTCAGGTGCCGGCCTTGCTCCATCGGGTCGCCGCCCCTAGGGTGGCTGTCCTACGCCTCCCTGTATTTCTTGTGCAGCACACAGGCTCACCAGAAAGCCCTCTCACTTCGGGGTTTGTCCCCGCCGCTGTCTCGCTTGTCCCCTTTGCACACCCGGTACGTACTGACCGACCGCGGGGACGTGCAAGGCCACGCGCCGCTCGCTTGTAACCCGGAGCCGCGTTCAGCTGAGGTCGCTCCCCGCCCCGCCCCCGCCCCCCATGGCCCCCGAAACGATGCGCGGATCTGATTTCTCCTGCACACTTATCGGAAGGGCCGTATGGGGGGCCACGAGGTCGAGGTGCACCGTGTCCCTCCTCCGCGGGATCAGGAAGCCGATTTGCTTAAATGTCTCCCAGCCCCCCGTGCTGAGAACCATCTCCGAAGCAGACGGCAGGTGCAGCGGGACACGTGGGAGGCCACCGCCGGGCAGGACAGGCCGCGTCAGGGAGGCGGGTGGGGGTCTGTCGGCCTCTCCTGAAGGTCGAAGCCGCCTCAGGGGGTCACAGCTGCAATCCGAAGTCCGATGCGCTCGGGTGGGGCTGTCCCGCAGGTTCGAGGCGCCGTCAGAAGTCGCCTCGGTGGCTCACAGCTCATTCTTGCTGAGGCCGAACGCCCCTTGGCGCCTTCTCAGGGGTGAAGACAGGCGGGGCACCACCTGGTCGCAGCGCCTGCTCCCCGCGAGGCACCCTGCCTCGGCCGGGAGCGGGGTCCCGGGTCACTGCCAAGCCCCCCGAAAACGCGGCCGCAGGCCCGCCCCTCGCGGCGCCGGGGCCCACAGGCCTGCAGGGGCAGGCGGGGCAGCCGGCAGGGACCCGGCAGTGCAGCCCGGGGCGCCAAGCAGGTGGGACACCCTGCTGCCCCTCTTAGGTCCCAAACCTTCACAAAAGGAGCAAAAAAAAAAAAAAAAAAAAAAAAAAAAAAAAAAGTGAAGCTCGTTTCCCAGAATACAAATCGTCCCTTGAAAAGCGTATTTGCAGCCGAGCCCCAACGATGACGGATTTATCGCTTCGACCCAGGATTAGTAAACAGCGCGCGCCCTGTAAAGGGCTCAGCAAGCCCTGACTGGTCACTGCTGGTGGCCCGGGTCCCATCGAAGCCGCGGGAACTCCGCACCGACCGCGAGGGGGGCCGTGCTCGGAGGCGCCCCCGCCGAGGCCTCCCGCAGTGGAAACAGGAGTTCTCGGGGCGTCGCCGCGCGCACAGCCTGTCTGTGGTGCCCACGGGACGATGCCCCTTGCGTCCCTTCACAGCTTTGAGGTCGTGACGGGAAGGTGTCAGCGCCATCCCCTCCCAGACACGCGCCCCGAGATGTCGTCGGGTCCCCGCACCTCAGCGCGCTGTTTGAGGCTTTTGTCCACTTCCGGCGTCACGGGCAGGTGAGACTCGCTGGTGCAGACGCTTCTCTGAGGTTTAGGGTCGTACCTGGAGCATCTGGGTGGGCGGAGCCGGCTGCACCAGTGCGGGGCACACACACACCGTGCCCGGGCAGTAGGCAGCAGCCGGGGTGGGGGGGCGCCCCCGAGGGCCCCCCGCGGGCTGACACTGCACCCCGACGGGTGGGATGTCCCTCAGGGCCCCCTGTGGACTGGCACTGCACCCCAGACGGGTGGGGACACCCCCAAGGTCCCCCCGAGGGCTGGCACTGTACCCCAGGTGAGTGGGGACGTCCCTGAGGGCCCCCCACGGGCTGACACTGCACCCCGGGTGAGTGGGGACGTTCCTGAGGGCCTCCCTGCGGGCTGACACTGCACCCCAGACAGGTGGGGAATGTCCCCGAGGGCCCCCTGCGGGCTGGCACTGCACCCCGGATGGGTGGGGAATGTCCCTGAGGGCCCCCCTGCGGGCTGACACTGCACCCCAGACAGGTGGGGATGTCCCCGAGGGCCCCCTGCGGGCTGGCACTGCACCCCGGATGGGTGGGGAATGTCCCTGAGGGCCCCCTGCAGGCTGACACTGTGCTCTGGGTGAGTGGGCATGTCCCCGAGGGCCCCCCGCGGGCTGCAGCTGCTTTACCTGCAGAAATGTGAATCTCCTATCTGCTGTTTAGAGAAGACAAACGTCCTCGTTTTCATAAGTATTTCATTGAGAAGTGGTTTTCCTCCTGGGTTTTCAGGGGGCCGTGATCTCCCCACGTTCCGTGAGCATCATGCCTGGGCCCTGCCCCCAGGCCCTGGATTTGGAAGCGCAATCTCCACGTTTGTTTGCCAGGTGCGTGGGTCATCCCGATGTGTGACTGCCACCGAGTCACCTTGTGTTTTAATGTCATTTTATTCATTTAAAAATACGTTCCTGGTTCAGATTCCTGGGCACGTTTACGTACAGAAACCTGAATGTCCCAAGTTAGGAAACCCAGAAACAATAGGCGATCGGCTCATTCCCGTTCAGTAGAGAATCTGCATAAATACATTTAGTGTCGCCAAAAAGATGCAGAAATTCACTGAAATGCAGTTTTCACGACTTCGTGTTCTCTGAACCTAACCGGCGACACCTGCCACCCAAAGCAGGACTGTAAAGAGCACCTGCGTCAGGACAGACAGCGTTCTGAGGGAGGGGACCCCTGACGGTCACACTGCCGGGGATTTGCTCCCACACTTTGTCCTCATTCACCTGTAAATCTAGAAAGAATGTTTTTAAAATCCAAGTTGGTTTGGAATTGACGTGGCCCCGACGTCCGATGCACCTGGAGTGTCGGGTCCCGAAAACCCTGCCGGGACACTTCAGGTGGGAGTGTCACGGATTCGGGGGTGGGAGGTGGGGGTGAAGCCTCTCCCCTAAAGCTGCCTCCCCCGTCAGCGGCCTGCCTGCAGCGCCCCCGCTCCCACACGAGTCTCAGGTCATCTCAGAATGAGGCAATCACACCCCCTTGGGTGCCATTCAGTGCTAAGTGTCTCTTATTATGTTCTCATTCTGGAGACGCCCGTCTTTGCATATATATGTTCCCTTCTACTGGCCGGAATGTTTAATTAATGAGGACAGCCCTCACGGCGTGCTGCATAATGAGCGCGCACGGTGCGGCGGCGGTTGGGGTGCCCGGGAGAGGGGAGCCGGCCCCGCCGCGCTGAGGACCTGGGCCGCTGATTGGAGCCGGGCGGCGCACAATGCGCCATCAGTGTGATGGGCGCGGGTGAGCTAATTGGCCCACTTGAAGGATGCGGCTCCCCGAAGACGGCTGTCTGTCAGGGCTCGAGTTCCATTAATCAGCACAGGCTCGTTGAGCCCCCGCTGCGCGTGCAGCCTGATGTCGGAGATGATGGGGTGCCGGGCTCCGACCGGGACCCACGTCCCCCGCCTCTTCGATCCCGTCGGAGAACAGGCCGAGCGCAGCGCCGGATGAAAATGGGGCCATTGTCTACCCGTGAAAGGAGGCGCTCGGTGGCCTGGGACGCGCCGGCCCCGGGCAGGGCCCTGAGCACCCTCACAGCACCCGGGGCGCCCTGGGCTGCAGGCGAGGGTCCCACGCCCCGACGGGCTCCCGCAGGGGTGGGTCTGCACTTGTGTTGTCCTCTGGGCTGCCCGTCTGCCCAGGGCTGCCGCCGCAGAACCACAG
Organism: Lyroderma lyra; assembly: GCA_004026885.1. Taxonomy (NCBI): domain Eukaryota; kingdom Metazoa; phylum Chordata; class Mammalia; order Chiroptera; family Megadermatidae; genus Lyroderma; species Lyroderma lyra. Next base: position 2,344 of record PVJL010016978.1, on the reverse strand, counting down.
ACGCAGTCCGCAAAACGGAGGTCTGCACCCCAGAGCCAGAACCCCAGTGTCAGGGGCGGAAGCATGAGGCTGAGGCACAAGCTGCTTCCAGATGACGTCCCACGTGCTGACGCACCCTTAGGGACACGGAGCAGCGACACAGGCCTCCCGTCCTGCGGAGGTCTGACCACCAGGCAGATGCAGGCACACCTAGGTGTGCAAGGCCTCTGTGTTTCTGTGCCCTGAGACGCCCCAGACTCACGACAGAACCGTGTCCTGTATTCTGTTCACGCTGTCACCACCTGCAGGGACCCTCTGCTCCCCGAGATGGTGGTGGGCAGTGTTTGCACAGAGAGGGTGGGGTGAGGTTCTAGAAGCTTCACAGCAGGGGGGGGCCAGTCCCCTGTTCGTACCCTTCTGTGACCCAGATGCTCACTCCAAGACATCTGGGGCCCGTCGGGACCTCAAAGGCAGGGACAGTGGAGGACAAGGACGTGGCTGGTGCCCCATTAGGACGTCAGCTGAGTCACTCCGTTTGGCCACTGCTGTCTGTGGAAACAACCGTGTTCGGATGAGCACGTGCGAGTCTACGACGTCGATGTGCGTTCCCAGGCGTAGCCACCAGCCCCCCACCCCCCACCCCCCAGTCATAGCGCTGGCACGTGTCGTCTTTGCTCGAGAAGAGGGGACCCCAAAAACCCGAATGTGTTTGTAAAACATTGTGTATTTATTCTCATGTTTAAGCCTCAGTCGCCTTCGAAGTGCTCAGATGGCGTGCGCCCGTCCGGATGCTCGGAGCAGTGGGCGCGCTCCGTCTCCACGCTGTCTGGTGCCGCTGCCGTTCTTATTTCAGCTCCTCCACAGCAGCAAACCGAGCAAAACGTTTCCTTTTGAGGCTTTTTTTCATTCGGGGTCAGATGGGGTGAGTAGGGAGGATGGGGCACGGCCGTCAGGCCGTTCTGGATCAAAAATGACTGAGCACTCAGCGCGGTGTGGTCAGCTGTGCTGTCACGCCCACAGTGTCCGTGTCCGTCCCCCATTGTGAAATGGGCACACGCAGCCACAGAGTCTCCAGAAAACACTCACTGAGGCCGCACGCAGCCCCTCACCACCACGCCTGCTGGTGCACCAAGCAGATGGGCTCCCAGGACACTCACCCAGCGGGGAGGCCTGCGCCACACGGGGCCCGCCCTCCAGAAGCTCATTCCAGGTTTTTGGGGTCCCCCTCGTATACCCTTCAAGGTTGGGGCCTGCGACTGCAACAGGAGCAAGCCTAGGTGGGAGCAGGTTGTGCCCTAAGTGTCTTGGACTGTATTCTATCTGACGACACCGTCTGGTCACACTGACTTTGAACTGAAGCACTAGGAGCCGAATGAAGCCTAATGGCAGGTTTTAAAAGGATCAGAATAAGGGTAACATGAGGCAGAAACTATTTTAAATAACACTCGATAGTCCACCCAGGAACTTTCACGGGAGGGAGACTGTTCGCCAAAAAGTGAAAGGCGGTCTCTCATGTTTAAATTCAGCATCGCAGTGCACTATGGCCTCCTTCTTTGGTTTCATCCCCACTTATCTGTCCCCCTGGGGCTCATTCCACATACTTTTGATTTGATTTACAAATTTGCTACTCGATTTTAGACGCATTATGGGACCCACACTGGTGCCAAAGTGCCCATCCCGAGGTTCTATGTTCAGCTTTTTGGTGTCACTTCAGCTCTCCTGTGTCACCCTATACCCCTGTTGGGACGGCACCTGAGTGCTCATTAGCAGTATCATCGCAGGCAACACGGCAGCAGGCGGGACTTGAGTTAGACCTAGGCAGGACAGGAGGCTGTTTCTACTGGAGATGCTCTGTGTCCCTAAGAGTTGGTCACCACCGGGGTGGTGCCTGTGCTCGCAGACAGTTTAGAATTTTGCATGCAATTCTGTCTGATTTGTCTGTTGAAGCAAATTCTGTGTCACACGTGGAAGCCACCAAATAATCACGAGGAAAGACCTTCAAGGCAGTCCTGGATCAGGCATCGATGGGAAACGGCAGGAACTCAGAATCGACCACGTCCTCCTGCATATCCTGGGGTGGGGGGTTAACTTCCATAATGTGGAGTGTCTGCAGAGTGTCTGTCCATACCGTGCCCTCTCAGCTCTCCGGCACCCACGGCGATTGGCAGATGCCGGATAAAAGTAGGCAGACTCTCCGTTAACGGGCACTCGAGCAACCGGCACTTTCAAGCAATCAGCAAACTCTCACGATTTTGCCGGCAGCTGGAGTTCCGGTTGAGGCAGAGTCTGCTGTCCTAGGTCTGATACCCGCGAGCGTCTTCTGACTTGCTTTCTAGGTCCAGGGCGCTGGTGGGGGGCCGGGCGC
>PVJL010016977.1:0-19465 GCA_004026885.1 Lyroderma lyra | reverse complement strand
CCTCTTTAGTAGGTGGTGCTGGGAAAACTGGAAAAACATATGCAAAAGAATGAACCTGAGCTATGAACTCTCTCCATATACAAAAATTAACTCAAAATGGATTAAAGACCTTCATATAAGACCTGCAACAATAAACTGTATAGAAGAAGACATAGGTACTAAACTTATAGACCTAGGACTCAAGGAAGACTTCATGAACATGTCTTCAAAGACAAGGGAAGTAAAAGCAAAAATAAATGAATGGGACTATATCAAACTAAAAAGCTCCCGCACAGCAAAAGAAACCATCAACAAGGCAAAGAGACAGCCAACTGAATGGGAGAAAATATTTGCCAATAACGCATCAGATGAGGGTCTAATATCTAAACTATATAAAGAATAAGACTTAACAACAAAAAAACAAACAACCCAATTAAAAAGTGGGCAGAAGAACTAAACAGACACTTCTCCCATGAAGAAATACAAATGGTCAGCAGACATATGAAAAAATGCTCATCCTCATTAGCTATCAGGGAAATGCAAATCAAAACCACAATGAGATACCACCTCACACCTGTGAGAATGACTATTATCAACAAGACAAGGAATAACAAGTGCTGGAGAGGCTGTGGAGAAAAAGGAACTCTGTACACTGCTGGTGTGAGTGCAAACTGGTACAACCACTGTGGAAGGCAGTGTGGAGGTTCCTCAGAAAATTGGGAATGGAGCTACCATTTGACCCAGCAATCCCCCTTCTGGGGATCTACCCAAAGAACTTGAAAACCTTTGTCCGCAAAGACTTATGTACCTCAATGTCCATTGCAGCGCTGTTCACAGTGGCCAAAACATGGAAACAACCAAAGGTCCCTGCGACAGATGACTGGATAAAGAAGCTGTGGTACATATACACAATGGAATATTACTCAGCTGTAAGAAAAGATGAAATATTGCCATTTGCGACAAAATGGATGGACCTGGAGATCATCATGCTAATTGAAATAAGCCAGACAGAAAAAACGAAGAACTCTATGACTTCACTCATATGCGGAATATAAAACTGAAAGCAAAGAAAAAAGAAATGAACAAACAAATAACCCATGGACACAATCAATAGTTTAATGTTTATTTGGGGACGAGGGGGTTAGGGAGGGGAGAAAGGGGAGGGGGTGGGAGAGGAGGGGGAGAAGCTAAATATAAGGTGATGGAAAGAGAAGTCACATTAGGTGGTGAACTTATTATACATCAAGTTGACAATGCACTGTAGAGTTGTATGCCTGAAACCTATGTAATCCTTGCTAACAGATGTCACCCCAATAAGTCTAACAATAAAAATGAATAAATAAATAAATAAAAGAGTTGGAAAGAAGAGGTTAAGTGATAAGATTCTTTTTCTTTCTTGTTAATCCCTCAATGGTCTTCTGAGAATTTTTATTTTTTTATTAGCTCTCACTTTCTTCAGAAATCATCCCTGTGTCATTCTTAATTGCCCTCCTAACATCTACTCACTCCACCTTTCTTTCTAATTGGGCAAAAATTAGCTTAGTGGGTAATGTTTCTGTTTAAATATTGAATTTTCCACATTCCCATAGATCTGAGCATATGATCCAGTTCTGGGTAAAGAAGAATAAATAGCTGGTAAGGGTTGGGCTTTTCAGAGTGTTACTGTCTTCCTGAAAAACCAGCGAACTTACTCAATATATTTTGTGCTCTTTACCTTTTTTTTTCTTTCTTCCTAGAATTAAAAGTGATGTCAAAAGGGCAATAGTTTTTTATAATATTTTTAAATAGAAGTGGAACAATTTTGCATTAAGGAGACAACACTGAATCTTTGGGCATTCTGGAAGTCTGGGACCTCAATGTCACCATGTCACTACAAATCTGAACTACTGTCTGCTTCCAAACTTTATGTTACATAAAAAATGAATGAAAAAAAATAGCATGGAATAGAATAGAATTAAAATAAATTAAATTAATAAAAAAATAATAAAATAAAGTACTTTAACTCAATTTCTGTGTTATGTAGCTGAATATAGCTTTAATTCAGACTTCCTTTATTTGTCTCACCTCCACTCTGATTTAGGTGCTTCTCCTTGTTTTTATGGCACTTGTAATCTCAAACACAATGTTTTCTGCATCATAGATTTTAGGAATACAAGAGATTATGTCAATCTTTCAATCAATCATGTCCCTAGCACTTTGCCCATGTCTACATAACACATAGTAGGTACCCAATACATTCATTGAATGGAAAAATAACAAAAAAATTATTGAATAAGTACAATATCCACTTCTGTCTATATCTATTACTAAGAACATAGTCTGGAACTCCTCTAATTTTTCCTAGACTTTTGCAGTAGATTCCTCATGTTTCTCCCTTGTTTCCCCTTGCTCAAAAGCCCTTCCATGCATTCCCCTCACACTTAGAATAAAATCCAAATCCTTTCCATATTCTGTAAAGCCTGGCATAAACTGGCTACTCTACTTCTTTGAATATGTCTCCTCCCTTCCTCATCATCATACCCCAGCCACATTGGCTTTCTTTTGGTTATTGAAACATTCCAAGTTAATTCTCATGTAAAGGTCCTTATACCAGATCTTCCATTTCCACAGATTGTCACATGACTAGTTCCTTCTTGCCTCTACCTAAAGGACCTCATTAAGCACTCTGTCCTATAACCCTTTTATGGGACTGGAGAGAAATTTTTTTTTTGCACAGTTAGGGCTTTCTGAGATATTTTAACTGAAACTTAGAAGCTAGACTAAAACACAATTCTTAGAAGATAATATATGACTGAATAAATAATGTGAACTCCAGAGAGATTTCCCTCTTCAGAGGCATGTTTTTACCTTTCAAGGTAAAATGAGATAGAGGACTTGGAGACATTCCAAAAGATGAGGACCCATGACTCTTCCCATTATTTTTTCCAAGAAATCTCTCTCAGAGGGAAGGGAAAACAGTTGTCTTTATATTGTGTAAATACCCAATTCATTGTTGTTTTTTTATGTGGGAGAGGGGAGGTTACTTACCTACAATACAGTCACAATATATGTAGAGTGATATCTGGCTCTCATTACATGGCCCCAGAAGGAGGAAACTATAGCACAAGGGAACCAGCACGTTATTTGCTAGAAATAAATAATAATAAATCTGCTCTGTTCCAGAAACATCATATTGGCATTCAGAATAACATTAATAAATATAATATTAAAAACCTAACACCTCCTCTATCTTTTATAGTTCTGATCATTATCTGACATTGAGTATCCCCATCACTTTATGATGGTTCATGAGTTCAGAGTCTTTGTTATGTTTATAATTAGTACCTAGCAGAGCTTCTAGTAGGAGATGGATGAATATGTGAATCAATACATGAAAAGACAATTTTTGAGGGAACTGTATTATGTAGTTTTTTTTTGCTGGTTTGGCTTAAAACAGAGGGGAAATTATAAATTTTAGAGAAATTATTGTTTATCACAGATGGCCTCTAAAAAATAATATATGTAATGTATGTTTGAAAATTAAGGTTTTTGTAAATGCTGAAATAAAGAAATTTTGTTTTTTCAATGAACTGATTTTTATAACTTCCTAGCTGCATAGTTAAATAAATTTATATTTTTACATAAATATTGAATAATTTATTTGTATTCCTGCCCAGCTGCAGAGCAACTGTGTTGACTAAGACCAAGCCTTCTTTCAAAATGCAGTATCAGTTCTTCCCAAAGTTCTGAAGAAGAACACAATTAAATCCTCAGAATTCTTCATCATTTGTTCACTGGAAAACTTTAAAAGACTGTACTTTAGTAGTTGTCAATCTCTATTATGTGAGTACAAACAGCAATTTAAATTTGAAGAGGACTACACCTTAATGACAGTTCACTTCACAGAACCTGAAGAGTAGACTTGTTAAGCATCATCCACTTAGATATGAAAAAATACCTTTAAGAAACAGTAATTTTCATTTTGGTGAAGTAGATATTGAGAACTTCTGATATTTGCACCATCGGTTGGATCTGATAATCTCATTGTAGAAATAAAACGAATATATTGACACCATAAGAATTTGGAAAATATACTTCTTAAAGATTTCACTCAAAGGGAAAGGTAAGCTCTAAATTGTGGTGGTAGATTAAAGAGGGGCTAAAATTAACTAGCCATTCTCTTTAAACTTTAAACTATGGTTTATAGTAAAAATCACTTATTCTTTAAGAACTGCTAAATGTAGCAGATTTTTAAAAGTTCTATTATAAAAACCTCATCAAAATTACCGAGAATTTGAGAAGGAAGTAAATAAATGTCAACTTCTGAAAGCAAAGATAACCATTAGCAACATATTTGATCAGCAATTTAGAAAAGTATTCATCCTAAAAGATCACATACAAATGTGTTGCAATTGTGAATAATGGTGATAGGCTAAAATCTCATTGGAAGAATAACAACTAGAAATAACTGATAAAAGATAAGCTATATTATCCGATACTGTAAGGTTGCAATACCCAGGACTTCAGAAGGATAAAATCTGGGTAAACAAAAGTTGAGAACTAAATATTATGTAGTTGTATCTTTAGCATAGTCCATACAACAGGGCACCCAGATTCACAGGTATGAGATTCTAGCCTTGTCAGCATTTACAGTATTCCTATAGTAAAGAAGGTACATATAATCTATTAATACTGTTTCTAAAGATCATCTAAATTCTTTTTATGTGAGTTTTCCAAAAATCATCTGATGTCCCAAATGGATCTCTTTTCTGCAAAGAAAATATGCTGATCCCCCAACATCAGTATTTTCTTCCATTTATCAATTCAAAATAAATTAATTTATGAGGGTCTTGTAATTTGGCAGACATCAATCAGTCTTCCAGACACTAATACCTACAGAGAAAGACAAAAATATAGTTTCTAATCCTAAAAAATTGAGAAATAAGATTTGAAATGATAGCGATACCATAAATAGTGCTACATTATACATTAGATATAAACTATACCTTACATACTTTATATATTATACAGTACACAAAACAATGTTCAAAGAGTGATACGTTTGGGAATTCTTAATTCTTGCAAACAAAGATATTTATGAAAGCCTGAGTTGAGGGTGGATATATAACTTGCAGGGCTCGGTGCAAAATGAAAATGTGGACCCTCCTGTTCAAACGGTAAGGAAAAAGCTTTTTCCAATCTTCTGCAGTCTCTTAACACATCATGGTGATTTTTGTTTGCTTTTAATGCTGTGCTCCCCTGGGAAGGAGAATACTTGCTCGGCAAATGCAGACTCTCACAAGTACCCTCTCTACACCCATTCCTAAACCACCACTAGGGACAGAAGGTAGCAGAAGTCACTGGTTAGAGAGGCAGGGGAGCAGATGGCTGGGCACCCTATCAAGAGAGATAGGAAGGTGACAGCAGGCAGCACCATATGTGAGTAGAGGCTCTGAGGCCCCAGTGCAGGTTCCATCATCTTATTGGAATGATTTCGACAAAAGACAAATTTAGTATATATGCTGCTGAAGTGAGCACTACAAAATACAAACTTAAAGATAAAATTATTCTGAGTTTACAGATGACCATATTGTGTCAAACTCTAATTATCAAGCCCTGTATGATTGCCCTGATCACATACCCACGGACCTGGCCCTCCTTATAGCAGAGGTATTAAGTTACACAGTCTCTCTGTCCAGGGCCTGGCTCTTACTGAATTCACCTCATCTGTTGTCACAATTTATGGGCTGAATTTATTGCTTCTGGGTCTCTGTGCTGATGTGATCTTTGCAGAGAAGCCCAGGCTTTTTCTGTGTGTCATTTCTTTGTACGCAGTTGCCCTCACCTGTATACATACTGCTCTTGATATAGAAATTTATGTTTCTAATCACTATATCAGAAATTTCTTATTACACCAACATTAGAAGGTACAGCACTCCTCTGAAACCCTGTTTGAATGCTAATGTTTTTTTCTAGTCATTCCAGTGCAACCAGGTGGGGTTTGAGAGAATTCAATGACTTGTTAGGTCCAGACTAAGAGCGGCTTAGAAAAGACAGCCCCACAACTCAAATATCCTCCATATGAGGCTTTTATCTCTAACTATAAAAGACACCACCAAGAAGGACCTACCTAGCACTTCCTAAACTGGGGACATGCATTTGAATGGTTCCATGAGTTACCAAGAAGTCTGGTGTGAAGTGTTAAAAGTCTTCACCAACTGTCTTGTTACTACTTAGTCCAAGTATGACCTTAGACAAGTCACTTCATATCTCCTTCATTCTTCATCTGTAAAAAGTAACAAGGTTAAAATTAAGGTCCTAAGCTCCTAACCATTTTCAAAAGTGTTTAATCCCATGAGAGAAAAGAGAAAAGATAAAGGAAATATAACCAAAAAGTCCCTTTTCAAATAAACCTAAGAAGCATCTTTTAATATATCTTCTTATTTTTATTTTTTTACTCCTAACCTGGCATGAATTCCTTGATGTGCCAGTTCAGCTACTTTAGGAGGCTGATACTAAGATGTAGTTAGGAGTGCACGAGTTCCCAATGGGTTAGAGAGGGGCTAAGGAGTGGACAGTGCCCATGAAAGGCAAAAGAGAAAGAGGCATAGGTGAGCAGGAAAAGATTTCAGACACCACACAAATCCAACACTCATGAAAGGGCAGGAGGGAGACCGCAGAAATGGGCAAAGAAAGCCTTAGAGTGTTGCAAACCTGCAAATGTCTTGGGTAACCTGATGGAGATCTCCAATGGAAAGATGGCCCACTAAAGAAGTCCCACATTGGGTAGCAATGGCCAAGCAGGGTACAGAGGACTACATGGGAAGACTGGCCAGATTGAACACTTGAAATGGTTCTTGAAGTGCTATAACTGGACATGGTCATTAACTGTATTTTTTGAAAGTCAAGTGTTTTCTTTAAGGGAGATCAACAGTATACAACTCCATGACTGCCACACCTGATCATATTAATTAGAAAAGCAACATATGGGTGTCGGGAAGCAATGTGTTTTTGTCAGATGTCATCACAGACTTACATTTCTGGGGCTCTGTTCTAGTATTTTCAAAGTGAGATTATTGTTAATAAGTATTGTATAGTTAATGAGAATTACAATAAAATTTTTAAACGTGGAGTAGAGAATTTGAGAAATGGGAGAAAAATCTTAAATTACGTAGCACAGGCTTTTCATTTGACAAAAAGAAAACAGAGGCCTCAGCAGGCTAAGTTCCCGACATCGGCACCAGCTAGTTAGCTCCAAGGCAAGGAATGGAGTCAACACCTACTTATTCTCAAACCAGGTCCCTCTTAAAGCAATTAAACAAAATAAGACAAATTTTACTTCACCGACAGTTCAGATTATATATATATATACATATATATACATATATATACATATATATATATGTATATATATGTATGTGTATATATATGTGTATGTATTCAGATTCAGAATTGGAAACAACTGTTCTGCCTAGTTGAAGCTAACACTATTGGGGCAGACTGGTAAAGGTTTACAACAGAATTCACCACAAATGCCATATGGGAGTGAATCATATTACTTGGTCTCTAGTAAGTAAGAAGATGACACATTGATGAAATTTGCTTTAGACTTGATTTAAACACATTTTACCTTTATGGATTTGAATCCACAGCAATCTGGAAGATGTGCACCTGCTCCTCCAAAAAGTATAGGTTCCTCTTCCTTTCAACACAGGATTCCAAGTCTTCTGTTAATTATTTTTCTTCACTTTCTGCTATTGATAGTCAGCATGGCTATCTGATTCAATTTAAACATTTATAAATAAACATTCTGCTTTTATGAGGCAGAGATTTGGAACAATGAAAATTGAAAATCCATCTTTCTCTTCATATAAATATGAATAGAATCAAATAAGCCAAAAATGAACTTCAAGGAGCTGTATCAAAGAAAGGGAGATAGTCCATCCTCTCTGAAACCAGAGAACAGGCCAAATCAGTAAGACTCAACAGCCATTTATTTAGAAAAATGTACAGACTGTAAGATGCACTCAGTATGACTCTTATTTGGGGATCATTATAACACCAAATGTTCTTCTCATGAGTCAACTTCAATTTATAATACTTGTAATACAGAAAATAATAATATATAATCATTGTCATTGTCAGGTGAAGAAATATTAGAGCAACTCTTACTAGCTTGAAAGACACTGATGTCTTCCTAAAGATATCTAAAAATATTCTGCTGTGATCAAGGACTAGGAAAAGTGGTCCTGGGGGAAAGGGCTCTAAGCTTTGATATGGCATTTTTTATTATATAAAATACAATCTTGTGTCTCAGATGACCACTTGGCTGATGGAGTTCTTCCCACTGGCACACCACTACACAGGGTGCTGCCTCTAGGCAGAAAAAAAGTAAACAACTTTCTTCAATTTTCTAAGCTCTTAGAGTTGAACTGGAAATACCGACCATTGTAGGAGACACCTGAAGGGTTAGTATATCCTGCTTTATCTTGGCTCTGATCTCTACTTAAAGCTGTGTCACTGCTTATATCTAGATCAATAGAGTTTTATTGATACTGGCAGGGAGAAGTCCTCCATCATAGATTGTACTGAATCCTAACAAATGTCTGGAACAAAAAAGTAAAAGCAGATTTACTATCAACTCACTTTTACCTGAAACTATCTCAATTCTAACTTAGGTTAACACATACTTCCTGGCATTCTCTGAGACAGTTCCTACACCCTCTAGAATTTAGAATTTCTAAACGAATAACCTAGATGAGGGCAGAGTACTCAGGCAGACTGTGCTTCAAAGGCTCAAATTGAAAAAGGCACAGGAAAATAAATCAGTTGGACTACTTAGTGGTAAATGCCTCATTTTCTTGTTGTGTTTACCTTCTGACCCAACAGAACAGTAATGTATATCCTCTCACTGCATTCTTAATAAGGTTATTGAAACTGCATATTCAATGGGTTTGTGCCGTATGCAATAAATCCTCAGCTCTGAAATGTATGTGGCGGTGTAGACATCATTATTGGAGGAATTAACCTTGTAAATGAGGAACATCTTTATTAAAGCTCTGGATTTTGATTATTCAAGAGCAACACAGAAATACAGGCAGCTTGCTGCAGAATTAGAATGATCAGCCTTGCAAATAGCTACTGACTAAAAGTACAATATCTTGAAAAGTAAAGAATTCTGACTTAATTCAAAAAATATTCCTGTGTTTGTTTGTAATTTTTAATGCCAACAGAGGAAAGAAATATTGCAAACCTCTCTGATTCATAGAATTAAGGGTTTATTCATCAGTAGTGATCTGTGTTTTGAACTGGTTGGGCTGAGCAAAGCAAGAAGGAGGAAACCTAGGTAGAGTAGAACCTCTTGAAGCCACACTGCCTACTGCTCACAGCTCCCATGATGCCCCAGAGATTCTATGACCCACCCTCCACTCAACCATACAGATGCAATTTCAACTTAAAATTAAGACATGCCAGAATAAACTAGAAGAGGGAGTGTCCAAACTTTAGGCTTCCCTGGGCCACATTGGAAGAAGAATAATTGTCTTGAGCCACAAATAAAATACACGAACACTAACAATAGCTGATGAGCTAAAATAAATAAACAAATAAATAAGTAAATATAAATAAAAATAAAAAGGTCCCTGCATAATTTTTGTAATGTTCTAAGAAACTTTACAAATTTGTGTTGGGCTGCATTCAAAGTTGTCCTGGGCCACAAGTTGGACAAGATTGCACTATACTTTTATCAATTACCTGATTTATTAAGGTTTTAGAAATCTAAGGATATGATGAAGCTACTAAGTTATAGCTCAGAAATGAGTTACTGGAGATCAAAGAAAAAGCAAATATTTTCTCAATTAGATAAGCCTATGATAGATCATTTGACTTTAATTCTAACCAGTTTTCTAACAAAAGTAAAAACCCTAAGAATTAACACAGGACTTGAAGATTTTTTTCCTCTGCTCTTTCCTCCTCTAATTCCTGACAGCTATCTCCTCATCTTTGTACCTTAAAGTGGCACAAGGAGAGGATAGAGTTGAGAGTTGAGAAGGATATTAAAAAGCTATTAGCTTGGAAGCAAAAGCTCATCTATCTGATGTCCTTTAAGCCTATATGCAAGATCCAACAGGCCTGAACATCAGGGAGTAGATGGAGGAAGAATTTCTCTCTCTTCTATATGAATACTATAGAATTTATAGCATCTACAATATAAAATTTAAATCCCACTGCTGATCATGGTATAGATGAGGTTACAGGGGTGTACTTTTTTGTGAAAACCATACAGCTAAGATTAGTGCATTTCAATATCTTTAATTTGTATCTCCAAAAAAGAAAAATAAATATTAATAATAATAATTGAGTTGGGATGGGGAGTCAGTGGAAGCAAAAATAAAATAAGAATGGCTGAATATTAATAATATTTTAAGCTGGGTGATGGCACATAGGGGTTCATTATATTATTCTATTTATTTTGTACATGTTTGAAATTTCACATAATAAAAGGTTAGAAGAAACTAATTGTTCCAGTTTTATCACTATCCCACAGCCACAACTTTTTTCAATATGAAGATCATGATTGGAATTCACTAATATGTTTGACATTTAACAATGCAAGCTGAAGACCTCACCTTCACACCATCCAACCTGAAGGAAACAGTTTGACATATTTTAATTTCAGAGTCTTTGCTTGAATAAAGATGGGGCATTAAAAAAACTTGCTCACAGTCATCAAATATTATTCTATTGCCTCGGGAGGTCAGAGACACCAAATGAACAACTCTGCACAGTTAGGGATTTTTTGGTCTGTAGTGCTTTATGTATCTCTTTATACCTTAAATAGACTGAGCCTACCTAGATTTATCAAAGTCCTTTCATTACTGACTCAGCCTTTATTTTATTCAAATATTTCCAACATTCCCAGATTAGGAATTCTTAAACAGCATCCCATTTAAAGTGCTGATGTATAGATATTAAAACCTTTCTAGAAATGTTTACTTGATGTTCACATATTGATACCATGTCAAGCAAAGATAAAACTGCTTTGTAAGCAGGCATGTTTACACATTATACAAGAGAGCTCAATAAAAACATATTGAATGAATTAATGGTACAAGAGAAATATTTAAATGAATAAAAGTATTTTATAATGAACCTCAGAGAGAAATAAAGAAAAGTAATAAAATACTGGAACAAAACAAAAATATTTATAAAGATTTTAAGTTTCAGGTCACTACAAAGCATGTATGGAAATATTGTGAACCAAGAAATGTTACAATATATTAAGGCTTTAAAAAATTACATATGAGTGAAGTAATAGGGTTCTTGACTTTTTCTGTCTGACTTATTTTGCTTAGCGTGATGATCTCTAGGTCCATCCATGTGGTTACAAATGGCAGTATTTCATCTTTTCTTATAGCTGAGTAATATTCCTTTGCATATATGTACCACAGCTTCTTTATCATCTATCAAATGGCACTTTGGTTGTATCCATGTCTTGGCAACCATGAATAGTGCTACAATGAATATTGGGATACATAAGTCTTTGTGGACTAATGATTTTAAATTTGGGGGTATATACCCAGACAGGGGATTGCAAGGTCATATAGTAACTCTGTTCCAAATTTTCTGAGGAACCTCCACACTGTCCTAGCATTTATACCAATTTGCATTCCCACCAGCAATGTATGAGAGTTCCTTTTTCTCCACATCCTCTCCAGCACTTGTTATTCCTTGTCTTGTTGATAATAGCCATTCTAACAGGTGTGAGGTGGTATCTCATTGTGGTTTTGATTTGCATTTCCCTGGATAGCTAATGAGGTTGAACATTTTTTCATATATATTTTTATGGGTGAAGTGTCTGTTCAGATCCTGTGCCCACTTTTTAATTGGGTTGTTTGTTTGTTTGTTGAGTTGTACTAGTTCTTTATGTATTTTAGATATTAGACACTTATCTGATGCGTTATTTGCAAATATTTTCTCCCATTCGGTTGGCTGCCTCTTTGCTTTGTTGATGCTTTCTTTTGCTGTGCAGAAGATTTTTAGTTTGATATAATCCCATTCTTTTATTTTTTTTCCTTTTACTTCTCTTGCCTTTGAGGTCAGGTTCATGAAGTCTTCCTTGAGCCCAAGGTGTTTAAGTTTAGTACCAATGTTTTCTCCAATACAGTTTATTGTTCCAGGTCTTATGTATAGGTCTTTAATCCATTTTGAATTAATTTTAGTATATGGTGACAGTTCACTGCTCAAATTTATTCTTTTGTATCTGGTTTTCCAATTTTCCCAGCAACATCCACTAAAGAAGGTTTCTTTTCCCCATTGTATATTTTTCACTCCTTTATCAAAAATTATTTGCCCATATGTTCATGGATTTATTTCTGGATTTCCAATTCTATTTCATTGGTCAGTATGTCTGTTTTTCTGACAATACCAAGCTATTTTGATTATTTATGCTTTGTAGTGTAATGCTTTGTAGTGTAAATTGAAATCAAGGAGTTTGACACCTCCAGCCTTATTCTTTTTATGTAGTATGTATTGCTTTGGTGATGTGAGGTCTTTTGTGGTTTCATAAAAATCTGATAATTCTTTTATCTATTTTGTGAAAGTATGTTTGTGGGATTTTAATGGGAATTGTACTAACTCTGTATATTGTTTTGAGCAATATGGCCATTTTAACAACATTAAGTCTTTCTACCCATGAACATAAAATATCTTTCTATTTCTTTGCATCCTCTTCAATTTCTTCTAATAGAGTCTTATAGTTTTCCATGAATAAGTCCATCACATACTTGGTTAAGTTAATTCCCAGGTATTTTATTTGAATAATTACTTTTTATTTCCCCTTTACTATAGTTTATGCATCAAATATTAGAGTAGGAACAGCATAAGAACTCAAACAATCCTAACCACTCATAAACAAATGAAAGACAATGTCAAATCTGCACTAAGCATTCTACCTAGTGGTTTTCTTTCCATAGCAAAGAGTAGTAAGCCAATAATTATCATACCAAAGGCCAGATTTATCAAATTAAAATTTAAGCAAAATTAGTTGGTTTAGATCCTGTTATGATTCATGGTACCTAAGTGCCTAATCCTTCATTTCAAAGAGCACTAGACCCAGTCAATGCTCTCTTTCTGGCGATGGGCCGAAAGAAGTACCTAACCTTTTAAAGTATCTTGCAAATACTTTAGTCAAATGGATATTATACTGATGGCATACAAAACATTCAAAAGTGACCAGAACAAAAAGCTTTCTTGTATTATATAAACTTCATACACAACTGTTAAGACACTTAGCTTTGCAGCAGCAGAAGCACAAAATTGTGCAAGCCTGTCAAATGTTACTATGCTAGGGCATGGAAACATCAATAATGACTGTATTTAGAAATTTGACTTCAGCAGTATATGTGTGTGTGTGTGTGTGTGTGTGTGTGTGTGTTGTATCTGTATAGTTCATTACAAAGGAAGTGTATTGTAGCTGACATGGCTCTCACTGGCAACTTTTTGATGCTTTTCTCTCCAGGGCTATAGTTTGTTTTGTTTTTTCTTAGAGTCAGCTTAATGATGAAATTGTTAATGGAAATTTTGCCTTAAAAATGTTTAGTCATGGGTTTAGTTGGTTATAAAACAGCTAATGAAGCCAAGGTCACAGGTTCATATTGGTATGAAAATCATATGAAAGAAAAATATTCCACACCTGAGATCAGCTCCTGCTTGGGGTCAGTAGACTCCTGCTGTAATATCAAAGGCCAAAGGGACCTTGGTTCACAGAATGGCAAGAGGGCCATTTCTTATTTGTTGTGATGGACAGTCAGCATGATCATTTAATTTTTCATATCAGAATGTGTTAGTTGATAAATTAGGCTTGGAAATAGGAAAAGGGGTGCAGCAACATCTCTGCCCTTCAGTACCACACAACCCAAGTGAAGGAAGGAAAACATATAAATGAGATAAATAATAAAGGCTAAAGTATAGCACATTTCTAAGACCAAATAAATAGTGCCACCAGTAAGTGTGAAAGGCATGAAGTTAGGGGAAACATAGCATTTTTTGGTGTAGTCAGGGAAAACTTCTGGGAGAGGTAATCTTGGTGCTAGCCCTCATGGAGAAAGCAGGGAGTGGTCATTCAGTTAAGGCTTATCTCCATAGAGGAGCTTAGGATCCTCCATCAATGCAAAAATACAGCTCATGCTTTCCAGGATGCATAGATGGTGGTCAACTCTTGTTATTCCAGTACCATTGAGCCCGTGGCTCATTCTTTAGTTCACAAGAGAATGCAGGAAGCTGTGTCCAAAAAAAATTTCGTATATAAAAACCTGCTGAGAAAAGTGCACATCAAGGAAAATCATTAAAGACATCCATCCATTCCTGAAGGCTTTCTAAGCTCTATCTTTGGATCAAGTTAGAGCTTCATAGGCTGCATTTCATTACATATTAGTTTATCCTCTAAAATGTCCTTCACTAAATTATGGTTTAAAATTAAGCCCTCTGAGTAGAATAGTGGTTACCAAGGGGTGAAGAGTGGGGAAAATGTGGAGATGTTAGTTAAAGGAATAAACTTTCACTTATAAGATGAATATGTTCTGGGGATCTAAGGTACATGGTCATTATAATTTAAACAATATAACAGTATATGGTATACTTGAAATTTGCTAAAAGAATAGATCTTAACCATCCACACCAAAAAAAAAAAAAGAAAAGAAAAAGAAAAACGCAAGAACTACTGAGGCTATGTAAAGTGATGGGGTGATGGTTGTGTTAACTTGATTCAGGGATTATTTCACAATATATATATATATTGCATTAGCACATAGTATACCTTAAATATATACAATTTTTATTGGGTAAACTTACCTCAATAAAGTTGAAAAAATAAAATGAAATAAAATGAAACTTTCTGGCTTGGCAAAATCTATAAAAAATGATCATCCTATACCCTTTGATCCAGTTGTTCCAATTCAGGCAATTAATCTTATAAACAATCTCCTTTGAGTGTTTGATATGTGTATGTGATCATTCATATTGAAGTTTTTTTTTCTTTTTGTAATTACAGAACACTGGGAAGAACCTAAATGCCTATTGGCAGAAGACAGGCTAACTGAATTAAGTTGCATCCACATGATAAATATCATGCAGCTATTTTTAAAAAAGGACAGTGTACATATATCTACATATATCTATATAATACTGACTGGGAAATAGCAAACTAGGAGCTGATAACTGAATGATGAGAAGGAGCTATCCATATGAAGATCTATGGTTAGAATGTGCCAAGGTAGATAATGTCATCCTGTAGATTCACTCAGCAATTAGGAGTAACTCACATGAGATTCCTGCATTTAAGTTGTGCCAGATCTAAAGGCATATCTTTTGGTACAGAATAAAAGGGACCTACATAACAAAGTA
Organism: Lyroderma lyra; assembly: GCA_004026885.1. Lineage (NCBI taxonomy): Eukaryota > Metazoa > Chordata > Mammalia > Chiroptera > Megadermatidae > Lyroderma > Lyroderma lyra. The sequence goes on along the minus strand of PVJL010016977.1, from coordinate 4,105 downwards.
CAAATATCCCAGCTTTTCAAAATTTGAAACTTTAATCCTTAAAATACCACAGCAGAGTTCTCCTGCTCACTTTCAAGTTATAACTGAGGGAGGTCCCTAGATCATTTTTAAGTATCAGAGCACACATTAATTGGAGTCTCCTGTCAACCATCCTTCTTCAAGCAACATTCACCTGCAAAAAAGGGGCCTTACTTAAGTCTACCCACTGAAGGTCTGACATTAACTATTGCATTAACTAAAGCAGTAAGAGAAAAGAGATCATGCAGAGGAAAAGAGAAATTTCTCTCACAATTTGCCATTGATTCCCACTGACAAAGACTCTCTCCTTGATCGAACTCTCTTTAGGTTCCCCTGAGCTTTCTTCTCAACTAGGCCTCAACCTTGGCCTCCATGTCCATCCCTGCCAAACACCATTTTCTCAAAAACTCTGCTAAGTCATCCCAGTATCCTCGATATCTGATCATCCATGATATCTGATAAAGTTCTTCATCTCCCATTTTGATACTGGTCATCTTGCCTTCAGCAAGAATCTTAAGTTGGGTTAACAAGAATCCTCCTACCCTTGATATCTCCTCTTACTTTTATACCCACTGACAACCCTCACTTTGCTCTGTGGCTATAAATCCCACTGTTCTTTGCTGTTTTAGAAATTGAGCTCAGTTTCTCTTCTCCTATTGCAATAATACAAAGTAAACTCTGTCTTTACCACCTTTAGCTAATGTCCAACTCTGTTTTTCTTTAACTCTGAATAGGAGCTCTCCCTATTTACAGCATCCTTACCTTTTTTGTAATACTATTAATTATGCTGATGATAGTACCACTAGCACTGGGCATGCACTAATTCAATGGTCAAAAATGTTTTCTGACTGCAATTAAATCAGAGTATAAAAAATATACTGTGAGGAGTAGCAGAAGGGGTTGAAAAGAAAGTAATATATGTTTCATTCTTATTTTCTTCCTCTTCTCTTTCTTCTCATTAGTATAATTTTTATGTGCCTATAATTGTTGCTAAACATTTTACCTGTATTATTTTACTTAATCCTCACCATAAATTTATGAGATATGAACTAAGGGATCTATGTTTTAGAAATGAGGCCACTGAAGTTTAATTAGTAATTGGTGGGTCCAGGATGCTTGTCACTTGAATCTAGAGCACATTCCCTTAGCAACTCAGTTTAGAAAAGTTGCCAGATGGACAAGTAGAGATCATGTGCCCAAACACAGAGGCTGGAAAGAGAACAGCATGCTCATGAATCACCAAGGAGTTTAGTATAGGTTGTAAGTATCAGAAAGGGTGTAGGGTGTAAAGTGTTTAAAAGTCAGGCTTTAGAGAGTTGGCCAACACCAGTTCATCTGAATGCTGCCTCTGTTAACCCTGTGACCTTGGGGAAGTTATTTATATTCTCCTAGCTTCAGTTTCCTCACCTGAATTGTGTTGTATGAGCTATTATTCATATTATTACCATATTTCCAGGATCCCCAAAGGGCAAGCACTTTCAGTTCAATGTCTCTAAAAATCCATATGTGTCATGTAATCAATATAAAATAATCTTTCCAACTGGAAGGCAAAGGAGTAAGACACAAACTAGTTGTTTTTGTCTTGAGTGGAGGAAACTAAACTGCTTAAAAGCATTTTCTCATTAACTTATTTGAGTTCTTTGTATTGTTAACATCACGTGCAACTTAATTTTCACTGAAATATGGATCTCTAATTGTCAGTTAAATGTCTTCAAAAAAAGATTACATTATAAGGGCTATGAGGCAGCTTGCATATGCAGAAGACTGTCACATGCAGGTAATGCAATTAGAGATAGAAGATGTTGCCAGGGTTTTGAAATAAATCATAAGACTTTTAAAGGTAGTGAAGCATAGCATCACTGATTCATGCATTGAGAAGGACTATCACTGGGGCACTAAAATCTGACAAATGCTTCTACTAGGTTTTTAAGAGAAGCTATTAAACTTCCAACAACATGTAATTCAATTAAAGAAAAATGGAACTGTGAATTAACAAGAAGCAAATGAAAACAAAACACCTCAAAATGACACAATGTCTATCTCTAAGAAAATTGTGAGCATGGATTGTAAAACGCAGCATGTCGAGATCAAACTATACAATTTCCAATAGCTTAAAGAAAATCAGAAGAATCATTATATTTTGAATGTAAGGAAAACTTGGGCTCCAAGTTTGATGATCATGTTGAAAAAAATTAAACTATCTAATTGCATTGATTAAGATAAGCGATTATTAACACATCAATGTTATTTTGGATCCACCTCCAAAACTCTTATACAATTAATTTTGTGTCTTACAATAAATGATATCGTCAAGACAAAGTAATATGATAATATCATTATGAATGTGTAGAGGTGTAGAGCTTCCTTATTGCTATTGTAAATAATCACCACAAAATTATTGGCTCAAAACACAAATGTATTACCTTATAGTTTTGAAAGTCAGAAGTCAAAAATGGGTCTTACAGAGCTAAAATCAAAGTGTTGATAGGGTTGCTTTCCTTTTGGAGGCTCTAGAGGAGAATCCATTCTTTGCTTTTCCTGCTTCTGGAGGTCACCTGCATTCCTTGGCCTGTGGCCACTTTCCATCTTCAAAGCCAGCAATTGCATAACTGTAACTTCTGCTTCCATCATTGTGTCTCCTTCTCTAACTCTCCTGCCTCTCCCTTTCCCTTATAAGGACCCATATGATTATACTTGGCCTGCTCTAATACTCTGGGATAATCTCCCAATTTCAAGATCCTTAACTTAATCATATCTACAAATATTATTGTTATGTAAAGTAACAATAGTCACAGATTCTGAGGATTAGGGCATACATCTTTGGGGGCCCATGATTCTGCCCACCACAAAAGATAAGCCGGAGGGAAAGTGGGGAGGACTTTGTTTACCATGTCAGACATTTAGACTTGATCATAAGCAGTAGAGTATCAATAAATGTTGTCATCTACTTCTTGAGTCCTTCTTCCCTCTACCCCATTGAGGTCTTATCATCTGTTCTCTGATTTAAATTTACTTTCAGTTTCTAATCTCACAACCCAGGTATTTTTTCTACTTTCGTGCATCTTTACTTCTCATTTCCCTTTTCATCGTTCTTATTAAGAGCAATCTTTTAAAAAGGAGACACTACCCTCTTAAAAAGCCTTTCCCAAATCAAAATTTATCAGATATAGACATATCACTACCCCCATTCCCTTTCAAATTGTACTTTGTAAAATGTGAAAATCTGCAAATGTAGCAGTCTAGTTCTTAAGAGCAGGCAGCTTCATGTTTAAATGAAAGGGTCAAACCGCAACACCAGGCTCAAGCTCTGAGGTGGATGCCCACATCCTGAGGACTGTGTTCATGGTTGTGATTATTTTTACCTGTCCAATTTTCAGATCACTTCAGAAAGCTCAGTGGAGACTGAGGATAATTTATTTTTATTATTAAATTTATTGGGGTGACATTGGTTAGTAAAAATTACATAGGTTCCAGGTGTACAATTCTACAATACATTGTCTATGTATTGTATTATGTGTTTATCACCCAGACTCTTTCCATCACCATATTGAGACCCCGTTTTTTTCTCCCCCACTCCCTTCCACCCTTACCCTAAGGTAACCACTAAACCATTGACTGTGTCCATTAGTTTTTGTTTCTTTGTTGCTTTTAGTTTTATGTTTCACATATGAGTAAAATCATGTAGTTCTTGTTTTTTTTCTGTCTGGTTTACTTCGCTTAGCATGGTAATCTCAAGATCCATCCATGTTGTCATAAATGGCCCTATTTCATCTTTTCTTATAGCCGAGTAGTATTTCATTGTGTAAATGTACCACAGCTTCTTTATTCAGTCATCAATCAGAGGACACTTTGCTGTTTCCATGACTTGGCCACTGTGAATAGTATTGCAATGAACACTGGTGTACATTATCTTTGCAGACTGAGGTTTTCCAATTTTTTGGGTAGATCCCCAGAAAGGGGATTGCAAAGTCATATGGTAACTCTATTCTTAGTTTTTTGAGGAACTTCCATATCATCCTCCATATATTTTTTAGTTTATTTCTGGGTTTTTTATTCTGTTCCATTTGTCTGTGTGTCTGGTTTTGGG
>PVJL010016976.1:0-19481 GCA_004026885.1 Lyroderma lyra | reverse complement strand
AAACAAACAAACAAACAAAAATTTCCTGAGAGCTTCAGACTGTGCCACTCATAGCACTTCATTAGCTTCCTTGGGGTTAGGGGTAGTGGCAGAAAACCAGTGTAAGTTTCCCAGGCAATTTCAGATAGCCACTTCTACAAAAGACCTATAGAAATTCTTCTCCCACTAGTAGGGCAAGACTAATTGCTCAGCCTTTCAAAGATCTTCCATGTGGTTGGGGCAACAGTTCATGGTGCTTGTGCAAAGTTTGAGAGAAATAAAAGGAAAGGAGTATTAATAATAATAATAAAATTAAGAATACAATAAAAAATTAAGTGTAAAGATTAAAAATAAAATAGAACTCAAAAAATAAAAAAATACGTAAAAAGAATCAAGAAAAATAAGAAAATTTTAAAAATAAAATTAAAGACATGAAATATAAATAAAGTAAATTGTGCAAGAGTTAAATATGAAAGGAGAAATAGAAGAAAAATGAGAAGAAAAAATTCAGAAATGTGAAGTTAAACACAAAACAACTTAGAACAAAAACTAAAATGAAAATGATTTTTCTTTGTTTTCCTTCCTCTCCCCTCTTGCTATGTGTACTGCAGTATGTTGCTTGCAACACACTTTTAGTTGCCCTGGAAGGGTAGCAGAGTGACACAAAAAGCTTTTGGTAAGCTGTAGAAAGTTGCTCCAGTAAAAGTCCACAAAAATCTGTTTTCCCACTAACTGGGAGGGGCCAACCATTCAGCCAATCAGTGTGGGATTGGGCAAATCTCCAGTGTGCCTGATCATACAGTGAAAGAGCAATTAAAAAAATGCATAAAATGGATAAAATTAAATTTAAAAAATAAAAATAAAACATATAGATGTATATAAATAGAAATTAAGAAAGAGTAATAATAAAAATTATTTAAAAGAATGAAAAAGAAAAAAGAAAAGAAAAAAACAATAATTAAATAATTTGGGGGGTTTATTTTGCTTGTTCATATATTTTTGGAAAGCTCAGTGATTTTTTTCACTCCTATCTCACTCTTTGCTATGCAGGGGGAACAGCAAAGGAATCTACAAAGTAGCAGTAGCCTCTCCTCTGTGACTCACACATCCTTGTTCATGCTGAGAAAAAACAAAAACAAAAACACTAGGACAAGACTGTTCCCTTTGCTGCCCTGTGTAATTTACTGGGTGTGCAAGGCACAGCTCTATGTGATCTGCGTGAGATTCCAGTGTATTTCTATGTTTTCTTTGGTGGGGGAAGCTTTTTTTACTTTTAAAGGATTTAACAGCTTTTTTTCCACAGCCAGCAGCTTGGCTTCAGTGCAGCTGGTAGTGTTGCTGGGTACCTGGCAGCCTAGAGCATCCAGGGGGATGTTGTTTAAGCTGTGGTGGGCATGATTTTGTGTGACTATGCACAGATGTTGTTAGACCAATGAGGTCTCAGAATTATTTTGGGGAACAGTTAACTAAGAAGAAAATGGTGTCCTCCTGCACACCACACACGTGGCACACTCTGCACTCAAACAAGGACTTTTTGTCTTCCACTCCAAAAATCCATAGCTCAGTCATTCACATAATGACTCTGCCACCTCCAGTGATGCCATGTGCTTGCTGAACAAGCAGCTGAGCCCATGTGCACAACCCACAGGAAAGCACCTGGACTTCCAGTCGATCTCCATCCCACTCACACAGATAGAGTTCTGGATGATTTTAATTGTCAGATATAATGGGTGTTCCTCTCTCCTGCACTGGGCTCCTGGACTCAGGGGTAACAGTGTGGGCTCAATATCCATCTCAATCCCATACTCCTGTATGGGAGCCCCTGCACCCAAGGTTTCCCTTCTGGAGCTCCTTCACTATCCATAGGTTTGAGGTCATGTCATTTCCCAACTGGTCTCAACTGGGCTTTCTTCTCTATATTCTCAGTGTTTGGGGTTCTCCTCAGTCAGTCTTCTGATGCTTGCCAGAGTTGACTGCTCCTCTTTCTATCTGCAATCCTGCTGTGCTCTGAGATGTCACAAACACTGTGTCTGTCTAATCCACCATTTTCCCCCACTCTCTGGGTAGTTGTGTTTTTGTTCTCATTTGCCTTAAAGAACCCTTTGATTTCTTTCTTAAAATCATTGTTGTCATATTCATTGTTTAGTAGCATATTGTTTACACTTCATTTGTTTGTGCATTTTTCAGTTTTGTTCTTCTAATTGATTTCTAGTTTTATACTATTGTGGTCAGAGAGGGTATTTGATATGATTTTAATTTTCTTAAATTTATTGAGGCTTTTTGTGACCTAATATGTAATCTATCTTGGAAAATGTTCCATGTGTATTTGAAAAGAATGTATGTTCTGCTGCTTTGGCATGCAATGCTCCAAAGATATCAATTAAATTTATTTACTTTAGCTTGTCAGTTAAGGCCACTATGTGTGTTTATTTTCTGTCTGGAAGATCTGTCCATTGGTGTCAGTGGGGAATTAAAAGTCCCCTACTATAATTGCATTACTGTTGATGTCTGCCTTTATGTCAGTCAATATTTGCTTTATGTATTTTGGTGTTGCTATGTTGGGTGCATATAAATATTTATATCACTGATGTCTTCTTGTTAGACAGATTCCTTTATAATTATGTAATGTCCTTCTCTGTCTGTTTTTATAGTCTTTAAAAGTTTATTTTGTCTGATACAAGTATTACTACCCCAGCTTTTTTTTCATTTCCATTTGCATGAAATATCCTTTTTCATTCCTTTACTTTCAGTCTATGTGTGTTTTTTCTTCTCAGGTGAGTCCCTTGTAGACAATATAAGCCTGAGTCTCTCTTTCTTATTCATTCAGCTACCCTATGTCATTCTATTGAAGCATTTAGTCCATTTACATTTAAAGTAATTATTGACAAGTGCATGGTCAATGCCATATTATTATTCATGTTTTTATTTTCTTTTGTTTGTTTGTATTTTTTTTTCTTCTGCCTGAAAATGGCCCATTTAGCAATTCTTGCCAGCCTGATTATAGTGTATTCCTTTAGCATTTTCTTATCTGGAAAGTTCTTTATCTCTTCTTCAATTTTAAATGATAGCTTGGCTTTGTCAAGTAGTCTTGGTTGTAGGCCCTTCTTTTTCATTATTTTGTGTATTTCCTGTAATTCTTTCTGACCTGAAATGTTTCTTTTGAAAAACTCACTGATAGTCTTATGGTAGCTCCCTTGTAGGTAAGTTGTTGTCTTTCTCTCTCTGCTTTTATGATTCTATCTGTCTTTAACCTTTGTCATTTTAATTATGAGGTGTCTTAGTATGGGCCAGTTTTAGTTCATCTCAATTGAAACTCTCTGTGCTTCTTTGTTGCATCCCACATGACATGGGCAGTGAGAGAATGGGAAGGGCATCACAAAGTGATGAAAGACAGTAGCCAAAAGTAGGTTTCAAGTAGGACCAAGGGACTCCAGTCTCATGGACTAAAAGAACCCTGAATCAAGCCAATGCATAGCTTTTTTTTGGTGGGCATACAAGGGAGTGAAAGTGGTTATTCCATGGTCTGTGAGTTACGTTGCCTAAGGGACTGACTTTTTTCTGAAAGTCCCCATTGTGTTTCAACATGCATTGTATTTCTATAAGAACATAGAGCCCCAAGGACTCAGTGTACCAAAGGGTTGACTCAGTACCTAAATCATTCCTGTTAGAGCATGACCAATATTATTCTTTCAGGTCACCATTGGAGCAGCTGGGACACAAGGCAGCCAGGGGGTGATGATTAACCTCAGAGAGGGTGAGGGGCTGTACCTCACCTCTGTAGAGCCCAAGTTCTCTCCTGAAGACCCCTGTGTAACTGTGCCTGTCTTAGGTTGTTCCTCATTTGAGGAATCTTACCTGTCATTGACTAACCAGCCATTATCCAGGGCCAAACAAAGTGATGTAACGTATTCTATGCCTCCATGGCCTCCAAGGTTAGCTCCTGCCTTTGGATGTCAAGGGGAATGCATGAGGGAACAGAAGGTTAGGCAGTTGTAAGGCAATACTTTTTGGGGTTTTGTGTTTTCTTTCTTTTTTTCTTTTTCTTTTTTTTTTTTTTGGCCAGGTTAGGAAAGTTTTAGTCATTATTTTAAAAAATAAGTTCTCAATCCCTTGCTCCCTCCCTTCTCCCTCCAATAACCCTATGATCCAAATTCTTACATTTGATATCCCAGAGGTCTCTTAGACTATCCTAATTTAATTTTTTTTCTTTATGCTCTTCCTTTTTCATATTTTCTTCTACCTTATCTTTCAGATTACTGATTTGATTTTCTGCTTCATCTAACCTTTTATGGATTCCTTCTAGTGTAGTCTTCATTTCAGTTATTATACTCTTTATTTATGATTTTTTTATGGTTTTGATATCTTTTTTATGGTTGCTATCTCTTTGTTTAAGTTGTCAGTAAGTTTCTAAAGCATTCTTATATCCTGTTTTCTAAACTTTTGACCTGGTAAGTTAATTGTCTCCATTTCATTTCACTTATTTTTGGTGTTTTCTTATGTTCCTTTATTTGGGATGTGTTTTTCTGTTTTCCCATTCTTGATTGTTCTCTGTGTTTTCTTCTATGCAGTAGGTATATTTCTTATATCTCTTAGTGTTTGCTTGGTGGCCTTATGTAGTTTGTGTCCTGTGTAATCCAATGAATCAATCTCTTCAATCTCCTCTGTGGGTAATTTAGGATTAACCCTTGAGTGTGTTGTGTGTGTACTTTAATTATAACTGAGAGGTATGCCCCTCTTAGCACACTGTTGACTGTCTAAGGGGAATGGCAGAGTAACACTGAAAGCTTTCTGGTCTGCTGCAGATAGCCACTCTTGTTAAAGTTTGCAAGAAATCTTTCCCCATTAGCATGGTGGGGCTGATCACTCATCCACTTAGAGTGAGTTTGTGTTGATAGGACAAGTTTCTAGAAGGCCTGTATTCACTTTTGGAAAAATAAAAAGACACATCCAAAGAAGCAAACAAATATACAAACAAACAAAGAAACAAACAAATTTTCTGAGATACTTGGGGTTTGCTACTCATAACACATTGTTAGCTGCCCTAAGGGTGAGGGGTGGTTGCAGAACAGCATCAGGTTTCCCAAGCAATTCAGATAGCCACTCCTGCAAAAGACCTATAGAAAATCTTTCCCCAATAGTAGGGTGGGACTGATCTCCTGAACTCCCAAAGTTTATGTGTGCAGGGCAAAACTTCAGGGTGCCTGTGCAAACTTCGAAAGAAAAGAAGAGAGAGAAGTATTAATAATTTTATTATTAATTTAAAAATAAAATTTTAAAAAGAATAACAAAATGAAAAATAGAAATTAAAAAATAATATAGAACTTAAGAATAAAAATACATTAAAAAATTGAAGAAAAATAAGAAAATTTTAAAAATAAAATTAAAGACATGAGATGTGTATGAAGTAATCATCCAAAGCAGTTTAAAAATGAACTTAAAATTTTTTTTAAATGACAGAAAAGTAAAATTTAAAAAGGAAATAAAGTTTTCTGAAAGCCCTGTTGTAGAAGATGAAAAAGTAAAAAGAGAAATAGAAAATTGACTTTAAAAAAGAGAACAAAAAATGAAAAGAAATCTTTTCTTCTTTTCTTTCTTCCTCTTTCCTGCTGTGGATTCTGTAATTTGTCACTTGCAGAACACTTTTAATTGCTCTGAAAGGGAAACAGGGTGGCACCAAAAACTCTCTAGTAAATTGCAGGGAGATGTTCCTGCAAATCTTTGCGGGAACATGTTTCTTCACTGGTTGGATGGGGCCAATTGCTCAGCCAACCGGTATTGGATTCAGCAAATCTCCAGTGTGCCTGATCACACTTTGGAAAAGAAAAAAGAAAAAATGCAGCAAATGGTAATATTAATAAAAAAATTAAATTAAAATATAGAAATTATAGATATACAAAAATAGACATTAAGGAAGAGTGTGATAAAATAAAATGAAAAATTGAAAAAGAAGGAAAAAGTAATTAAATAATTTTCAGAGAGCCCAGTGGTTTTCACTTGTATCACACTCTTTGCTGTGCAGGAGGAGCAGCAGAGAGAGCTGCAGAATAGCACTAACCTTTCCTTGGTGGTTTGTGGACTGCCTTTCCTGTTCCAGATTGAAAAAGAAAAGGAAAAAGGAAAACAAGACTACAACAAGGCTGATCACTCTGCTATTCTGGGTTTCCTACTGGGTGTGTGGGATAAAGCTCCAGATGATCTGGGCAAAATTCCAGGATGTCTGTAGATTTTTGAGGGGGGAACATTTATTTTTTATGAGTTCTGTGGCTTTTTGCCTGCAGCCTGTGACTTGGCTTTAGTGAAGCTTGTAGGGTGGGGCTTCACATTTGGCAGCCTAGAGATGTAGTTTAAACTGTGGTGGGCACGGTTTTTAGGTATGTAGTGAGCATGCATGGATTTTGTTAGACCAGTGCAGTCTCAGATTTGGTCTTTTTGGAGAGACTTTAATAATTAATATCCTCTTGTGTACCACACTTGTGACTTGCTTTGTGCTCAAACAATGAAACCCTCCAGCCCCCACTCTAAAACCCCAAAGCTCAATCCTTCCTGGTATGACTCTGTTGCCTCCCGTGATGTCTTACCAACTGAACAACAGGCGAGCATTGCAAGCAGCCAAGCCTGTGTGTGCACCCCACAAGAAAGCACCTGAACTTCCAGTCAACCTCCATCTCACTCACAAAAATAGGCAGAATCTGGATGATTTTAACTGCCAGATGTAATGAATTTTCCTGTCTCCTGCACAGGGCTCTTGGGCTAGGTGCAAAGGACCAGCAAGGTCCTTTCACTTCTCTGTGGGAGGCCTTGCACAGGAGGTTTCCCCCCTTGAGCTCCCTCACTATCCATAGGTTTGAGGACACCCTGTTTCTTTACCAGTCTTGATTGCACTTCTTGCTGTATATCCTCAGCTGTCAGTGTTTGGCTCTGTCAATCCTCCAATGTTTCTCAACATCGACTGTTCCCCTTTCTATCTGCAAACTTGATATGGTCTGGGAAGTTGCAGATGCAACATCCAACTAAACTGCCATCTTCCTCGCTTCCTGCTACCACAAACCTTATTAAATCTCATTATTTTATACAAATCCTGGCTATATAATACCATAGTCACATTTATTTCTTTTTACTGATTTTGTTGATTGAGCTGATGGGAGAGCAAATACGGCAATGTCCCATTTTAGAGTTCATTTCCTTTGCCAAAAACTCTGTTGAAACTAAATGTGTTGATATATTTATTGTATATTTTAATGTCATCTACACTTAAAATTGTCGTATTATTAATTTATAAGCATAACTAGAATAATGTGTGTGTGTGTGTGTGTGTGTGTGTGTGTGTGTGTGTGTGTGTTTGATGATGGTGGGTAATCTGGAAAGCTCTCATTTTCTTAAACTGGTATCTTCACAGAAACACAAGTTCATTATTGAGCCTGATTCAAAAAGATTACATGCAGAATGGGTAAAAGTTGACAATGAAAACTGGCATGGCTTAAGATTTTCAATGTAATGAAAATTGATTATTAAAGCACTAAAACAGTATTTAAATTCTATATCCTGATACTGAGCATTTCTTTACATATCTTATTTGTTCTTGGAGTCAATTTTCTTTTCTGAATTAGTTAGTTTATTGACACATAATATATGCACAGGGTTAAATGCTACAGGAAATAGAAATCATCACTTCTTTCCTCAAAGCATTTTATTTAAACAACATAAGCCTTCAGTAAATAAACTTATGAAACTATCTAAAGTCAGGCACTTAAAAAATGAAAAAAAACAAAGAACAAGCAAATAGAACAAAGAATAATTCACATGGGAGACATACCAAAATTTTACATATGGTGGAGATGGATAAAATAAGAGAAGAACACAGAACTAATATTTAAGATCCAATAGCTCAGAAAATTTTATTTGAAATTAGTGTCCAGGAGATTATCAAGAATTTATGTCTTAGGGTAGCTAAACTGATAAGAAAGCAAAACTAAGGCATATACTGTCTACAAAAGACTCACCTCAGAAGGAAACACACACATATACTGAAAGTAAATAGGTGGAAAATGATATTCCATGCAAATAGAAATAAAAGTTAAGCTGGAGTAGGAATACTTGTGTAAAACTTTAAAATGGATCTCAAACAAAGACTATAACACGAGACAAAGAACATTACCTAATTATAAAGGAACCAGTCCAATTAGAGGACATCACTGTTGTAAACATTTATGTACCCAATATAGGAGCACCTAAATATATATAGCAAATATTGAGAGACATAAAGGCAGACATCAGTAGTAACACAATTTTAGTAGGGAATTTTAACACCCCATTGACAGCAATGGACAGATCTTCCAGACAGAAAATCAATACGGATACAGTGGCCTTAAATGACATAGTACAGCAAAAGGATTTAATTGATATTTTTAAAGCATTACATCCCCAAACAGCAGAATATACTTTTTTTTTCAAATGCACATGGAACATTTTTCAAGATAGACTACATGTTAGGCCACAAAAAAAGCCTCAAAAAATTTAAGAACCCTGAAATCATATCAAGTACACTCTCTGACCATAATGGTATAAAATTAAAAATCAATTAGAACAAAACTGAAAAACACACAAACAAATGAAGGGTAAACCATATGCTACTAAACGATGAATGTATCAACAATGAGATTAAGGAAGAAATAAAAAATTACCTTGATACAAACAAGAATAAAGACACAGCTACCCAAAATCTATGGAATACAGCAAAAATGGTCCTGAGAGGAAAATTTATAGTAATGCAGGCCTACTTAAAGAAACAAGCAAATTCTCAAATAAACAGTTTAACCTTATATCTAAGGGAACTAGAAAAATACAGCAAACAAAGTCCAAAAGGAGCACAAGGAAGGAAATAATAAAAATAAGAGAAGAAATAAATAAAATTGAGACAAAACAAAACAAAACAAAACAAAACAAAAGGTTAATAAAACCAAGAGCTGGTTCTTTAAAAAGTAAAAGAAATTGAGTAAACCTTAATCAGACTCCTCTGATTATTAAAAGAGAGGGGTCCCAAATAAATAAAATTAGAAATAAAAGAGAAGAAGTAACAACAGACATCACACAAATACATGAAATTATATGAAATTACTATGAACAACTGTATGCAAACAAATTTGGAAATTTGAAAGAAATGGATAGATGCTTAAAAACACACCAACTTCTAAGGTTAAATCAAGAAGAAACAGAAAATCAAAGTAGGCCTATTACTAACAACAAAAATTGAATCAGCAATCCACAAGCTCCCAACAAACAAAACTCCTGGACCAGATGGCTTCACAGGTGACTTTTACCAAACATTCAAACAAGAATTAATACCTATGCTCCTCAAACTATTTTGAAACATCCCAGAAGAAAGCAGGCTTCCAAACTCATTCTATGAGGCCACCATTATCCTGATTTTAAAACCACATTAGAGAAAAAAAAACTATAGGCCAATAACCCTAATACACTTACATGTAAAAATTTTGAACAAAATATTAGCAAATTTAATTCAGCAATATATTTAAAAAAATCATACACAATGTTCGGGTTGGATTCATTCCTGGGATGCAAGGTTGGTCCAATATATGTAAATAAATTAATGTGATACACCACATAAACTAAATAAAAAGTAAAAATTATATGGTCATTTCAATAAATGTCTAAAAAGTATTTGATAGAATTCAAAAGCCATTTATAATGAAAACAGCACAGTAGGAATAGAATAAGCATTACTCAATTTAATAAAGGCTATATATGATAAATCCAAAGCCATTATTATACTCAGTGGAGCTAAACTAAAAGCATTTTCTTTAAGATAAGAAACAAGACAAGGATGCCCACTGTTACCACTTTTACTCAACTTAGTACTGGAAGTCCTAGCCACAGCAATCTGACAAGATAAAAAAGACTTCAAATTGGAAAAGAAGTAAAGCTATCATTAATTGCAGATAACATAATATATATATATATATCTTTATATATATCTATATCTATATATATATATATAGAGAGAGAGAACCCAAAAGATTTAACCTTAAAATTATTGTAACTGATAAATGAATTTAGTAAAGTAGCAGAATACAAAATTATTATCCAGAAATTAGTTGCATTCTTATATACTAATAAAAAAACTAGAAGGAGAAATCAAGAAAAAATTCCATTTACAATTGCATAAGAAAAATACCTAGAAAGAAATTTAACCAAGAAAGTAAAAGGCCTGTACTCAAGAAATAATAAGGCACTGAGAGAGAAGTACAAAAAGACACAAATAAATAAAAACACATACCATGTTCATGAATAGAAAATATTACTATAGTTAAAATGTCCATACTACTCAAAGCAATCTGTAGATTCTTTCAAATTCCCATCAAAATACCAATGGCACTTTTTACAGAAAATAGAACATACAAGTCTAAAATTTATATGGAATCATAAAAGACCTAGAATAGCCACAGAAACTCTGAGAAAGAAGAACAGACTTTGAGGAATCACACTACCAGACATCAAATTATACTACAAGGCTACAGTTATCAAAAGAACATGGTAATGGCATAGAAATAGACATATAGATCAATGGAACAGAATAGAGAGCCCCAAAATAAATCCATGTCTATATGGCCAATTAATCTAAGGTAAAGGAAGCAAGAACTTACATTGAGGTAAAGACATTCTTTTCAAAAAATGGTGCTGGGTCAACTGGAAAAATACATACAAAAAATTTGAAATTGAACCACCTTTTTACATCATATACAAAAAAAACCCCCTCAAAATCCATTAAAGATGTAAACACAAGACCTGAAACCATGAAACTTCTCAAAAGAATATATGAAGTAACCTCTCAGACATCCTTAGCAAAACCTCTAATGATATATCTTCTTGGGCAAGGTAAACAGAGGAAAAAATAAACAAGTGGTACTACCTCAGACTAAAGAGTTTTTTACCACAAAAAAAAAAATCAACAAAACAAAAAGATGACATCCCACAGAATAAGAGAAAATATTCACCAATGAGACATCTGATAAAAGGTTAGTAGCAAAAATTTATAAGAAATTCATACAACTCAACCACAATAAACAAATAACTCTACTTAAAAATGGGTGGAAGACCTGAATAGACATTTCTCCAAAGAGGACGTACAGATAGGCAATAGACACATGACAAACCACAATCAGAATACACCTCACTCCTGTCACAAAGGTTATCATCAATAAATTGACCAGCAATAAGTGTTGGTGAGGATGTGGAGAAAAGGTAACCCTTTTGCATGGTTAGTGGCACTGCTAATTTGTCCTGCCACTGTGGAAAACTTTATGGAGGGTTCCTCAAAAAATTAAAAATGGAACTATTTCATAGTTCAGCAATTCCACTTCTAGAGATTTATCCAAAGAAATCCAAAACACTAATTTGATAAAATATATGTACCCCTATGTTTATTGCAACACTATTAACAATAGCCAAGATAACAAAACAACCAAAATGCCCATCAATACATGATTAAATGAAGAATTTTGGTATTTTCACACAATGGAGTATGACTCAGCTATAAGAATAAAATACTACCTTTTGCAACAATAAAGATGGAACTAGAATATATCGTGCTAAGTAACAAACAATCAAAATAGAAAAAATATTATTGGACAGAGGCAATAGTTTAGTAGTTGCCAGAGTAAAATGAGAGTGGGGTGGGGAAGGAGAGAGCATTCAAATATATGGTGATAGGAAAAGAAATGACTCTGGATAGTAAGAATACAATAAATCACATACACCTGGAACTATACACCTGGAACCTATGTAATTTTACTAACCATTGTCACCCCAATAAATTTAATTAAAAAATGTGTCTAGATGGAAAGAATGTACTTTCATGAAAATAAAGATAAATGAATTAATAAAAAAATTAAAATTATCTTGAGCCACTCTCTTTGCTTGAGCCCGCTACTACCTCTTTGGAGTGTAGTTTCTCTTCAATAAACTCTCTTTGTTTCACCACTAAAAAAAAAAATTAAAATTAAAAAAAGTTGTGGTATATTTTACACAATGGAGTATTACTAAGTCAATAAGAAGAATGAAATCTAACCTTTTGCAACGACATGGATTGAACTAGAAGATACCATGCTAAGCAAAATAAGTAAGACTGAGAAAGACAAATACCATATGATCTCACTTATATGTGGAATCTAAAGAATAGAATAAATAATCAAAATAGAAAAAAATAATTTTTGGACACAGACTACAACTTACTAGTTGCCAGAGGGAGAAGGGGGAGGGGATTGGAGAAGGCAGGAGGGGATTCAAATATATGGTGATGGAAAAAGAAACAACTCTGGGTGGTTAAACACAATGCAACACATAGACAATAAAAAACTGTGCACCTGAAAACTGTGTAGGTTTTAGTTAATGTCACACCAATAAATGTAGTTTTAAAAAAAGAAGGAAGAAAAGAAAATAACCACTAGAAAAAATTTTGAAGAGATTAGGGGTTGGAAAAGCAATAAATATTTGAAATAAACTAAGTTACAGCTCAGAGAAAGAGGTGTGCATTTCATGTAACATGAAACATGCCAACCACATAGGTGGTATACATACACATAATCAGGAGAGGTGACAAATCAATATTTAATTGCAATAGCCATTAAGTGCATGTTTTCATCTAGTTAATTTTAACTAATGATACCTAAAATATTGGAGCAGAAAACCAGGACTAGGCTACCTGTTTCAGAATAACTTGGGGAACAAAATAAACATACAGATTCCTGGGCAAAAAAACCAAACCAAAAAATAACCCAACTCTCTCTCTCTCTCTCCCTCTCTCTCATATATAATATATCTATATATTATTATATATATATATATTATAATATAGATATATAGATATATATAGATGTGTGTGTGTGTGTGTGTGTGTGTGTGTGTGTGTGTGTGTATGGTATAGTGACTCTGGGTAGTAAGAATACAATAAATCACATAGATGATAAAGATGATTATATATATATATATATATATATATATATATATATATATATATATATTTCTTAAAAGCCTCATTTTAAAGGTTTGTAAAGGGAAAAGTCCCAGGCCCAGATACCATCTTTAATGAATCTTTTAAAACTAGGCTGACCATACTACCTTGAGACAAAATGGGGTACTGATATGACAAGAACAAGATGGGGTTATGTAATATTCCATGTTAATGTAAAAGTAAAATAACAAAAGATAAATTACATGAACATAGTCAGTTAACAATTATTCTTCAGTGACAGAATTCATACAAAAATTTAGATAGATATAGAGGGGAACTATATTTCACCAAGATTGTGCTATGAATATTTATCTGGTGAAGTAATCTCATGCAGCAAAATTTTGTCTTTCAGCAATTCATCATAAAATTTCTCACACTTCATGACACAATTTTATTTTACAACTAACATAGCCCTCATTGCCTCAACACTTAATCTAGCATTCTTTTCTGACCATATACCGTTCATAACAAAAAATATTTTTAACAGGTGCTGTACTTCCTGAAAGACAGATAATAATTCCTACAATATTACAAAGATCTTGACAGTCTAGGCATTTTCTGCTAATTTCAGAAAAAAAAAACTACCCATCTACCAGATACAGAAATGTTTTTATTTAATGTATTCAACTGCCTCACAATTCCAGATTTTATGAGGGTCCATTGATAGAATACATGAGTTTCTTCTGTTTCTGTGTGTGTGATGATTCTGAGTTGAGGCTGTCCCATATTATTTTCCATTTTAGTGTCTTCCTTAGTAACACCCACTTGAACTTCTCAGTGTTTCCTACACTGCACTTCCACTTGTTGATATATTCTAAGCTAGTTTCATAAAACTTTTCAAGTTCTTAGAAAAAACTTAGCCTCATTAATTTCTCCTGAATGTACTAACACTTCAATTTTTTTGGACTTTAAATTGTTTACAAGATTTTCAGTGTTTATGGCTACTTCTGTAGCTGAAATATTACCTTTTTCAATTAAAATAATGTAATTTTTGCATGAAGATATTTAATTTGTTGCAAATGACAACCACAACTTCAGAGATTTTTTAACCATTTTTGTAACAGAGCAAGGCATTTTTATTGAGAAAGAAAAAAAAGAACTAAGCCCATCAAACACGCTTAAAATTCTGTCAATTGATGGACCCAAAGACAAAAATCTTGTATTTCCGGGCTCTAACAATGTAATAGAATTGTTTCTTGTAAAGCGACAAAAGCATTTCAGTTCTTCAACTCTGTGTATATATGAAAGTATTTGCATGCTTTCACTGCAAAACATCTAATATGAATTGGTAAACGGTTGACAGCACATTGGAGATAATTGTGTACAGTGTGTGCCCCACAGCCAATGCCAATAATTGGCCTCTTCACATGCTAAAGAGGGCTTAGCAACTGAATCTTTAGCTCCCTCCCACTGCAGGCAAACAAGAGGGTTGATTCTGATCATTGGCATCTCAAGAAACCTGGCCCAGACTGGATAAAGTAAATGGAACTTCCCTTTTGTCACACATTGATTAACATAGAGCCTTATGATAAATAAACAACCTGCATTCAGCTTTTAAAAAAAATTAAAACTGGGACAAAATTGACATTTATATTAAAATGACAGGTGGTCACGTTATATGATAAAAAGGTAATGTCCCATTTTAAAAGGTACATATGATCCACTCATTAAAAATATTTAACTAAGAAATAACAGAGGTCCTACATGTGTATTTCTACAGAATATAGAAATAGGAATAATTTCTTAATGACTTTCTGAAGCAAGCACACTTGTATACCATAACCAGATAATGATATTACAGCACCTGAGTCTACAACTTCTTTATTGAAATGTGATTTAGGAAGTGCATGTCCATATTCATCACAACTCATTTTAGAGTCCTCCCTCTTTTGAGATAATGTGAGATAGTTTAGGCAAGTCTTAAGTTTCTCCTGGAAATTAAAAAATATTACTAACACATGTTCTTTCTACACTCTTTTTCTTTATGCTAACTCCTTTTCCTAGAATAACTTGCTTAGTGCTGTGCTGGTAAGTGCTTAACAACCAACTCTTGAGAAAATTTTTTTAAAGCTCTGGAATTTAGTTTTTACCAATTTCTGTTGTGTGAAATTTTTCATCATAGCCAATGTCAAACTACCAATATAACATCTCAATACATGGAGTTGAAACAAGATATGCACGATTGGCTTTCATAAACCAATACAAGCCAGCTTCAGCACATCAATTTTTTTTCACACTTTGTCCAGCTGTCAGAAATGAATTTGACTCACAAGGCACAATTAAAGTGTCAACTACTCCAATTCCTGATTTCTAAATACTTAAGTGAAATTGATCACTTTTTAATAACTATATTGTACTATTTCTCTATTTCAATTAGTAGAAACTATTAATTTTATTAATTTTATTCATATGTATTTCCACTATTAAATATGAATTTATTTACATTAAGACAATGCATTACATTTTGTGTATATCCACAATATTGAAAGTAATAATTGCTACAATAGGTTTTTCACATTTCTCACTAGAGTTTCATTGGATGAATAAATAAGCAATAGGATTTACACTTACAACTATTTCTGAGTATTCATGACAGCTAATAAAGACTAGCCCCATCATGATGTGTTAGTGTAGCAGTCATGACCCCACACTCAAAAAGTTTGCAATATAGATAAGAAGAAAGTGAATAGGTATGAAATTATAAAATATCACCAATATAAGAAGACATGTAAATAATTTTAATGAATAATAAAAAAGTAATAGGCTATCTATAATAAAAAACTGAGAAAAACAATGTTAAAGCTCCACAAAGCCATATGAAAAAAGAAGAAAATATTTTAAAAAGAGAAAATGGTATTAAAAGATGAGAGCTGTTATTGTGCACAACCCAACCTACTCACAGATTAAGACCTAAAGTCCTGAGCTGTAATACTGAACAGGGAATATACACATTTACCCAGATGTTTAGACCTGCATCATCAGGTTTTCTTGAGCAATTCTTATGTTTCTGCCTCAGTATTTGCTAGTAAATTGAAAGAGCAGATAGATCTACATTGGCAATACAAGAAAAAATAACACTGTCAAGTGATGAAGTTAGGATTTAGTTTATAGGCAACAGCAACAGTACCAATTCAAAGTTCTGCTAGAAACTCAAGTTCCAAGTGCACCAAGAAGTCAGAAATCTTTTCAAAAAATAGTTATAACATTTTGGCATGAGAAACAAAATATGGTCAAATGTATTAGAAAAAGAGACAGAATGATTTCTAAATTTTAGATCATAAACATGGGAAACTATCTGGACATAGTTATATTTTAAGGGAAGTTATTGCTATTATTACCATTATTAATAATAATATTATAATAGCAAATTTTACAGTTTTCCAAAACAATTGCTTTTAGATGCATTCTTTGTTTTAAGTCAGATAATTTAGAAAAGACCATATTTATCACAATTTGGCTATGAAAAACTGAAACCTCATGAGGTTCATGATTAACTGAGGTCATATATCTACCAAGTGAAAAAATTAGAAATTTCACCAGATGACTGGTTCCAAATAGTTTACTTCTTATCTACTCAAATAGGTTCCCATGATTTTCTAGTGGGAACACTGAAGGATAGTGGTTACTCTAAAGCCTCCTCCCTAGTCCAAACTTGACAAGTATTCCTAGATGAATATGTTTTGTTCTGATGCTGTAGACCAGTAGTTCTCAACCTTCCTAATGCCATGACCCTTTAATACAGTTCCTCATGTTGTGGTGACTCCCATAAAATTATTTTCATTGCTACTTCATAACTGTAATTTTGCTACTGTTATGAATTGTAATGTAATTACAATTACAATTGTAATGTAATGTAATTGTAATTGTAATCTGATGGTCTTAGGTGACCCCTGTGAAAGGGTCATTTGACCCCCAAAGTGGTCGCGACTCACAGGTTGAGAACCGCTGATGTAGACAATAGAGTTAAGTGGTGGGGGAAGAAGCAGGAAGATGTTAGCCATGTAGATGTGTACTATGGAAGACAGATTCTTCCCAAAGCAATGGGCTGTTGACACACCAATACGTGGCACATAGAAGATGAGCAGCACACAGATGTGGAATACCCATGTGTTTAATGCTTTTAACCACTCTTCACATAGTGCAATGCTCAGCACAGCATTCAGAATCAGGACATAAGAAAGAAGTATGGAGATTGAATTTGCATCCAGTGTGGCAACAACTACACACAATCCATAAACGTTGTTGACCCTGGCATCTGAAGAACATAATTTTATAAGATCCTGGTACTAACAGAAAGGGTGGGAGAGAATATTGATACGATAGTACTGATAGTGTCTGAGTAGTGAAGGTGTGGGCAATACAACTACCATGTTTCTTAACAAGCAGGCCAAACTAATCTTGTCTATTACACTGTTAGTGAGTATGGAGATGTAGTGCGATGGACAGCAGATAGCAACAAAATTGTCAAAGACCATGCATGGCCAATAGCACTGAGGATTCCAGGAATGTTAATGTGTGGATGAAGAAGAGCTGAGTACAAGCACTTGTCTGAATCTTCTGAGCATTCCACTGTAACAGAAAGCATTGTGGGAAGTGTAGACAGAGACATACTCAGGTCATTTAGTGCCAAAATAGAAAGGAAATAACACATGGGTTGGTGGTGTGAGGGTTCACTCCAAGTGACAGAAAGAATGGTAACATTACCAATAAATGCTACCAAAAATGCAAAAGAGAATGGAATTGAAAGCCAAGAACGAGCATACTTTAATTCAGGATAATCCTTTAGAATAAATATGAGCTTCATAGTATCATTCGTAATCTAAACCATCATCATGTCCCTCGTAAACAATGAAAAATAGTTTGTGTTATCCTTTTGTATCTCTTGGGAGCATAAGCAGTGCAATAAATATAGATTTTTTTCCTCTAACCATACAGAGAAAGAATGATGATACCTTCCATGGATCTTATGTAAGAAACATTTCCCCACAGTAAAGGGCACCAAATTATGGAACAAAAGTATGTATCACACAAATCTTATCATCTCTGACAGAAATTTTGATAAATTTACATTGAGGACACTAAAAAATTTAAACAGCAAAAGAGTGGAGAATGAAACCTTTACTATATATTATAAAAATAGAAACAGAGAAAAGGCAGATAATAGATTTATGAATTTGTAGTATCTTCCATCAAAAATATTCTTGAGTTAATTGTTTATTGCTTCTAGGCTATCTTTTAATTAATGACAACAGAATTGCTCAACATACTGTTTCCTCATACTTATTTTTGTTAAATAATTTATCATATTTAAAAATTGAACATATTTAATATTTAATAATACAAAATAACCATCCCATTATATGAAAAGAGTGCATGAAAAATAGTTTTTAAAAAAGTCCATAATCAAAGCACACTTGCATAACATTTTGCTGTTTAGTATACCAACTCCTAAACTCCTATTAGTAAGGAAAAACAAATATATATATATAATATATATATGTATATATATATATTATATATATTATATATAAATATAATTTAAGGTCTGACAATTAATTTTGCAAACTCATCCAAGAAGAGTGCTACATACCTCATTGCTGACTATCAGTATGGTCGCCTTTAAGGTATTTCCCTTAAGAAGCTATGTACCAATGCTAGCACTTAGTCCACATTTCAAAGAATTTTTGGAACTCATTTTCTGGAATGGCCATCAGAGCTGTCATTGTATTATCCTTGATGTCCTGAATGTCATCAAAATGCCTTCCTTTGAATATTTCCTTTATCTTTGGGTAAAGAAAAGTCACTGTGGGCCAGATCAAGTGAATAGGGAAGGTGTTCCATTACAGTTATTTGTATACTGGCTAAAAACTTTCTTATAGACAGAGCCTTGTGACCTGGTACATTGTCATGATGCAAGAGCCATGAATTGTTGATGAAGAGTTCAAGTCATTTTCATCTAACATTTTTATGTAGCCTTTTCAGCACTTCCAAATGATAAACTTGGTTGACTCTCCAGTTGGTACAAATTCATAATGAACAATCTCTCTGATCTCAAAAAGTTTAGAAACATAGCTTTGACTCTGAATTTGCACTGAGGAAATGTTTTTGGTCCTGGAAAATTGTCTGATTTTCATGGTGTACTTTGATGACTTGTTTCAGGGTGGTACTGGTACACCCATGTTTCATCACCAGTGATAACATAGCCCAAAATATCATCTTGCCTCTCCAAAAGGTCTTGGTGAATATTGATTCTCCTTTGCTTTAGTTAATTGGTGAGCTCCTTTGAGATCATTTTTATATACACCTTTTTCATGCCAAAGCTTTCAGTTAATATTTTCCTAACTTTTTCACTATCGATGCTTCCTTGGTCTGTGCTTCATGCAGTCAACCAAATATTTTGATGCACAATTTGATTAATTTATACAATATTTTCATCACTGTTTCTTATTGGCCACTCTGAGCTTTCCTCATCAGT